>MDKF010751323.1:0-17109 GCA_026770625.1 Nicotiana glauca
ATATATTATCAAAACAACATAAAAATGTGATTATTTAAGGCGTGATTATAGTCAAATTCACTTATTATCAGTGTCGTTCCAAACAAAAGTCTTAAATGCACGGTCCTTATTTAATTAATATTTTTGTCCTTAGACTTCGAGGCGCGCCATTTAGCGAATTTTCCATGGCCCTCGCAAAGTTGAAAAAATGCGCAGTTGCTTTAGGCGCGTTATTTTAATAATTAATTTTCCTAAACTCGGATGCACATTTATGTGACCCAAATCTAACTCTCAACAATGTTAGATAAGATATATCAGGGACCACGGGTGCATTTATGTGACGTGGTTCAAGACGTCTTTTAAATAACGTTGAAATCTTCCTAAAAATATAATTGAATAAAAGTGGTTATAAAGTTAAAATTGCACCATAGGCTAAAACATATGTTAAAACTAGATAATAGGCCAATTGTAACAGTTGAGCGACCGTGTTAGAACCACGGAACCAGAGAATACCTAACACCTTCTCCCGGGTTAACAGAATTCCTTACCCGAATTTCTGTGTTTGCGTACTGTAAAATAGAGTCAATCTTTCCTCGATTCGGGATTTAACTGATGACTTGGGACACCATAAATTATCCCTAGTGGCGACTCTGAATCTTTAAATAAATAAATCCCGTTTCGATTGTTTTTTAATTGGAAAAACTTTCTTATACTCTTGCGGGTGTAAGTAAAAAAGAGGTGTGACAAAGAGTACAATTAAAAGCCATAGGAAATGAGACAAGATTGGCAAGGGAGAGAGAGTTATTAGATGGGGAGTGGAGAGATAGTTAGTGATTGAACTCCATTAGTTTTAGGTTTCTACCACCATATGGATTATAAACCAAATGTAAATTACTTTACGATCACCATTGTGGAGATTTCGATTGATTAGATGAGAACATTATTTTCGACCAATTGTTTTTCGATATCTGGTGAATGAAGATTTTGAATATCTAGGTATACCACAGGACAGAAAAAATTGCATAAAGTTTGGACGTCGTCGGTGAATTTGTCAAAATTCGATTGGCGGGAATTGTGACTGAAACTAATTATGATTGATAGATTTCTTTGAGTTCTGTCGAATGGTATAAGAATTGTATAGAGGGGATAAGTGGTTCTTCTCGAATTTGAGAAAGAATGTTGAAGATGGTGTTTAGGAGTTTGGTTCTTTAGAAATTCGTGAAGTTTGGTGAGGATTTAAGGGATTTAGAGCATGGATTCGTTTAGAGGAAGGAGAGACGAACACTGTGGTATAACATTGATGAGGTAAATGGAGTATTTAAGGGATTTGGAGCATGGAATCGTTTAGAGGAAGGAGAGACGAATATTGATGTATAAGTTGACCAAGGAAAGCGATTTCCCTTAGTAGAGAATGATGGAAGAAGGGAGAGGAAATTAGTATATAGCAATTTTAAAGACTAGGATTAATTTTGGTTTAGTATCTATCAAAGGTGAAAACACCCTTACATCTTGTTTGAATTGTTGTTCCTCGTTGTATCGTATTGTATTATTATTCCAAAATAATGTTTGTTTTGATTGTTTCATTAAAATTGGTTGTATTGTATTGTTAAATTCATTGTTCCGGAACAATGAAAAGTCCCCTTTTTTGAAACAACCAATTTGGTGTGGTGGGATCGTTTCCTATTTTTCTTTTCAATAATGCCCTAACTTATTACTCCACAATTTTATTTTATCCTTTGCCTCTTTTTTCTATTTTAACTCCAAATCTCCAACTTCTAACCTATTTTGTTTTTTTCCAATACTTCTGCCGCCAACGTTAAAGGTGTATTTGCAGCCTTCTATTTTACTTTTTTCTCCTAATTAGTTGTGCTCCTTTGTTTTGCCTTCTTCTGTCCTGCTTTGTGTTTTGCCTTCTTCTGTTTATTTTTAAAAAAAATTATTTTATGCATAATTTTGATAAATTCAATATTTAAATAATTGAGGGTATTTTAGTAAACTTATCCGTTACAGTACAGTACGATACAGTCAAACCAAACAGCAAAATATTATTTAACAATGACAAACAATACAATCTATTCAAATATTGTATTCATAAAACGATACGGTACAATACGTTACAGTACAATACAGTACATTATAAAACGACGGGGAACAATAATCCAAACAGACTGTTAAATAAAAAAAGATTGTGGGAGAGTTGTGTGTAGTATTGAACACACAAATTCTATCTGTATGGAATATAACCCTTGTTTTGCCTATTTAATTTTTATATTATGTTCTACTTCTTAAGACAATACAATATTTTTTATTTTTACACACAATATATTTGAGATATTAAATAAATATAATCCACTATCTTTATGTGCTGAACATAAATATAATTTCGACTTAGATATCAAATTTTATAGTGCTAAAATACTACAACAAAATATGTACTGAACAACAAAACAAAACGTAAAACTAGAAATAATTAAAATTGTTAAATGAATAAATTTATAAATAAATAGATTCACTAAACTACAAAGTATGAAAAAATTAATAGATTCACCATACTGTGTATAGAAATGAAAAAATTCATGCTTAATAAACCTAAATTATTAAAAATATAATGTCTTAAAATTTTAAAAAAAAAAAAAAAGACTTTAATCCTTTCAAAAGTCTTCAATACTCGATGTAATATTTGGTCCCAAAAAAAAAAGATGTAATATTTCGATACTAAAAAATTGTTCGTTGTGATTTTAAAGCAAGGCATACATCCACACTATGTGGAAATTGTTGTGTTTCTTTATCTAATTTAATAAATATGTGTGAATGAGAAATTTAGGGAAAAGATTTGGAAGAAAATCTTTTACTAAGGTAATTTGTAGCTCGGAAAATGAAAAGAAAATATTTATATGTAGAGAAGCACATCTTCTATTTCTTAAAATAGTTGATTTCGATATTGCCACTATAATTGTTCCGTTCTATCCGAAATGTATAGCAAAGCTTTACCCCATCTTGTTTGGACCCAGTAACTTCGAATTACAAATTCAACTTAAAATATGATCAAACTTTTTCAATTTTTTGAATCAATGTACACCTCTTACTTAAACCTTGTAATACCCACCAAAGATACGTCCCTAAATAAATGAAAGGTCCTAACATCTTAGCTTTGCCCTGATCACAGAGCTTAGAAACGTCAAAATAGCACGGTATAGCCCGTTTTCGCACTGGTCAATCAAAAATAGTCAATGTTTACCAAGTCAATGAAAAATAGCCACTATTTTGCTGCAACAGAGACCGGTCCCGTATAATTACGGGAGTTCGATACATTTGTGTACGAGCTCCAGCATATTATGTTGGACCGGTATATTTTGCTGACTCCTGTATAATATACGGGAGACTGGAGCACCGATGCTCAAAACTCTAGTATATTATACTGGACATTTATACTTGCTGAAACTCCAATATATTATGTGGGAGTTCCAGCATAATTATACTTGAACTTCCGCATATTTTACGGGAGTTCCAGCATAGTTATCCTGGAACTCCCGTATAATATATGGGAGTTCAAGCATACTTATGCTGGAACTCCCGTATAATATGTGGGCGTATTTTCCGGATTTTGAACAGTGTTTTCGTTCAGATTTATCTTTACATGAAAAGTGGCTAAATTTCAATTTCTTTTGAAACTGAGCTATTTTTGATTGACCAGTTGTAAATCTGGCTATATTTAAATTTCTCCCCTTAGAAACCCAACATTCACTGAGCTGTTTAGATTTGAAAATTTTGTTGACTCAAAATCCCTCTGTTCACGCGCAAAATTTGATTGGGAAGGTAAACCATGCAACTTCTGAAACTTTTTTTACCTCAAATAAAGAAGGTTAACAATGTTGGGGAAACATGGAAGGAAAAAAGTTACTAAAACTGGTAAAAACTTTATTTACACAAATGTTAGAAGGAACTAACAGATGCTGATCTCCTGCAAAATCCAGCTTTAGAACGAGAACCTTTTAACACTTCTGCATATTTCACTAAGTTGGTTTTCTGGACTTTTTCTGATTCATCTTTAGTTATATTTTCTTGAGGTGAATCAGTCAGACGATTTGAGATATAATCCAATCTTCCTGAACCTGACGACGATCCCCCATCACTATTTCTCGTACTATCTATCGAGTAGTTATTGTTGTTTTCTCCTTTGTCGCTCCTTGAACTTTGAGACGCTGAATGTAACTGCAGAAATTGTTTGGATGAACTAGAACTGTACCCTGGTGAATAACTAGAATGTCTTGACACATTATCTTCAACATTGCTCACCATATCCATAGAAGAACTCCGACTAATACGTCTATCCTTTCCCCGCACTAATCTCATAAGCTTACTAAACACCTTCTTCTTACCTGAAGTCTTACGTGGTGATGAATTATCAGTAGAAGTGTCATCAAATTCACCAGAATCTGTAAGAAAGGATGTTCGAGACGATGACCAATCTGAATCGAAATCAGGAACACTGATCTCCCTTTCCCCCTGACTTTCTTTATTTGCATACTCAAGAATTAGTTGCTTAGCTTTCTCCTCCGACTTGGGGCTCAATGTTTTACTGAGATCTCTTGCAATTGTTTTTCCTGCAACAGGCTGTAAGTTCCTCAACTCGTACCGCAAGCAAGCATTTATCCATCGGAGATAGACTAGTTCCTCAGCATCATTGCACCGATCTGCTTTAAGCCGCTCAACTTCCTTCGCTAAATCTTCATTTTGCTTTTTCAACCCCAGAGTTTCTTCCTTCAGTGCTTCTGTCTGCGGCAAGAATCAATTAATAAGTACACGTTAACAAGACATATATATGGAAAATGAAATGTAACATGAACAAAAGAATTACTTCTTCATCTTCCAACACAGAAGCAGCAATGATTTGAACAGATTCTAATCTATGAGCCAGTTCTGAATTTTCTTTTCTCAAACTGTGATTAGATTTCTTCAACTCATCAGCCTGTTTCTCCAAATCCTTGAGTTTTCGGAGCTTTAACTGAACATCCGATTCAACTTCAACAGCCTTCTTTTCCTCGTCGTGCAACTTCATAACTTTTTCTTGAAGGGTTAAAATCTGCTCCTTACTGTGATCAGCTTCTGATCTCAGCTTCTTTTTGAGTTGCTTTATCTTGACTTTTGCAGCATCGAGTTCAGAAACAACTTTTGCATAATCAGCCACTTGAGCTTCTAACCTCATCTTATCGGCTGTCAATGACTCAATCTTGAGACCAAAAAGCTTGGCCTCCATATTGTTTATTTTTAGTTGATTTTGAAGCTCCATGATAGCAGTTTCTTGCTCCTTAAGACCGTAATACTCGAGCAATTGGATTTCGAGAGTCTTCTCTCTCTCTTCGAGAGTTTTAACAATATTTTTCAGGCTCTTAATCTCTTGATCATGGTTAACCATTTCAACAATTCTATATTCTCTAGGTGAATCTTCATACTGCAACAGCGTTTCAATGTCCCTCTTTGAGGTAGATAAACGGAGTTCCTTTACATGTTCATTGAACTCCGGCAAGACAAATCCATCTCTATTGCTGTTGAATATACCACTGCTAGATGGAAGAGCTGTAGAATTCTCAATAATGTGTTTGCAGATGTGGAGGTCCTCCTGCAAAAACAAAAAAGTTATTACCTCACAAACCGGACAACAAATCATCATATGTTATAGGAACAAATTAAAGATTCACTCTATTTCCGCTCATTGCAGTTTCTTTTCTTTTAGTCGATTAGCAACTAGCAAGTTTATTAATTCATGTCTTTAGATCTCCAAAAAGGTGAAATGCATTAAGCACATGTAAAAGGGCACAGCAGAGGCGGAAGTTTTGAAAATAAAAGGAAATTCTTTTTACGAGAAGTCAAGTCATTCAAAGTTAAACAAAACAAATATCAAAGATATCGATGCAATAGTCTAAGATGTTTCTAACTTTTTAATGCAACTGTAACTGAGAGAAATTTAGAAAAAGTAACGCACAAAATAAAGCTCCATTTGATCTTCAGGCTCTCAAATAAGTGATAAAATTCATGTGCCACACATGGCTAAGGAAGAGCCTATAAATGGGAATTCATGTACAGCTGATTCTCGAACAGTTAGAGCTAAGACAGATGCTCCCATTCCCTCCTATTAACTCCATGACCTTTTCTCATCCTTGTCGTATTGGACTAGCGAGCTGGCTAAGCCGCATCTTCTGCTTTCTTTGAATTTGGCATTTGTCCTGAAAAGAGCTGAAAGCAGACGTGGAATAGTTGAAGAAAGCACTTGAGGTGAAGACCAATGAGTGATTGCAACAACTACGGACCCCTTAACTATGTTTTTATAACTAATACCAACTATTCAGAAGCTTTTCCACACAAAGAGGGGAGGAAGTGCTTGCTGCCAACTTGCAGATGAGAGGAGATCTGAACTCAACAGCGCATTTACTATTTGGGGATGGATGGTGCGAGGCAGGGTAAAAAGAAGGATACTTTTCCATTAGCCCAGAATGAAGCAGCAAAGGAATATAGCTATCGTGGGAAAAAAAGAAAAAAATATAGGATAGGAAGCTCTATTTGTTTACACAAACAACAGCAACTACCCAGTATAATCCTACCAAGTGGGGTCTGGGAGGGTAGGATGTACGCAGCCTTACTCCTACCCTTCCAGGTAGGGAGACTGTTTCCGAATGACCCTCAGCGATATTTGTTTACACCAGAAAAAATAAATTTTTAAGTGAAAAAGACAGCCCTTCTTTTCTCCTAAAGGGAAAAAATCAAATAAGGAAAAACCTTGAGTTTATCCGTAGTCAGGCTTGATAACTTTCAGGAAGCTTAATGTTACATCTATAATCAATCACTAACACATAATGTTCAATTGCAACTACAAATAAATTGTTCAATTCCCATTAATCTAACAACTACTACATACTGTCTTAGTTATTGCCTTAAATTTCATGGATATCTAAGCTCAAACAACTAAGATGCTTGAATAATAAAAGAAACAGGTTGTTGAAGACATAATTAAATAAATAAAAGTGTGTTATCTCTAACAGCTTAAGCTTTTAGATAGATGGTCACACGCTTCAACGCGGGTAATAATCCAGCGGTCTTACGTGTTTGTCTGACACAGTAGAAACTGATTTGCGGGAGGAAGGTGATATTGGAGTTGCATGGGAGGCGTGATCATCATTTGTGAGCTCACGATTTTCACCACCTGTAACTCAACCCACAAAATCAAATTATTAGGAAGGAACTCCCAAATAAGAAAAGAACAGAAATATCAAACAGCACCTTAAATGGTGCTCTAAATTAACCTGTTGAGCAAGGAGGGGGAAATGAATTGGAGGGCTTGATTCTTTTGGTTCTAAAAATGGTAAAAATAACCCCACCAAGAGATAGAACCAAAACAACCCCAATTTTCAAGAGGACGGGCCTTATGTTCCTATTGTCTCTCGCCATTATTAATTTGTATGAGCAAGATCACACGTTTCCCTATCCTCGTCATTGGTCATCTCAATCCCAAAACACCAAAAGAGAAGAATCACAAGGAAGGATCAAGATTCCCCGTTAAAAAAAAGAAATTGAATGGCCCCAAAAGAAAGAGGGAGGGAAATTAGCTGGTGAAAAGGGGATTATTGTTCCGGGCGTTAAGCCAAATGTATAAGGTGTGAATGAGTACTATACCAAAAATTATGACAGCCATCAAATAATAAATAGGACAATAAAATAACAATAAATGAAACAACAAAATTTATGAGGTTCGGTTAATTTTGCCTACTCTTCGGACACAACCAATATTTTATTTCATTCCAAAATACTAATGAAATAATACTAAAGAGAAATACAAATGTCTTAAAAAGATAATAAGGCAAATGAGAGGTGTGTATAAATCCTAAATGATATGCCTCATTTTATAGGAAAATATTCCCTACCAATTTCTTAAACCACCGATGTGGGATGCGAAGTTTTGACATATTTAACAAATCTCCACCTTGACAAAATTCCACATTTTCACTTTTCTCTCGGTAACAAATTTTGGTTGTGTCTTTATCTTCAATCTTCAATCTTCAATCTTCATTGTTCAACAATGTTGATCAAATCCAAACAATGTTGAAACTTGACCGCGGTCACCACTTTTGTCAGCATATCAGCAGGATTCACTGTAGTGTGAATTTTCTTCACCGTGACTCCACTTTCTTCTATGATTTCTCGTACGAAATGATACCGAACATCAATGTGCTTCGTCCTTGCATGATAAACGTGGTTCTTCGCTAATTGAATAGCATTTTGACTATCACAAAAAATTGTGATACCTTTCTGTTCAACACCAAGCTCCTTTAACAATCCTTGAAGCCAAATTGCCTCCGTCACAACCTCTGTAATAGCCATGTACTCTGCCTCTGTTGTAGACAAATCAACTGTTGACTGCAAAGTAGACTTCCAACTAACTGATGCCTTTGCAAAAGTAAACACATAACCAGTAGTTGATCTTCGTTTGTCCAGATCACCAGCAAAATTCGAATCACAATATCCAACTACAGACTGATTGTCTTCCTGCTCAAAAACTAACCCAACATCTATAGTATTATGAATATACCGTAGAATCCACTTCACAGCTTTCCAATGCTCCTTTCCTGGATTATGCATATATCTCCTAATAACTCCAACAACTTGTGAAATGTCAGGTCTTGTGCAGACCATTGCATATATCAAGCTACCAACAACATTTACGTATGGTACCTTTGACATATACTCTCGCCAGCTTCATCCTTTGGCGACATAGTAGTACTTAGCTTAAAATGGAGAGCAAGTGGAGTACTAACTGGCTTAGTCTCGTCATTTATGCCAAAACGTTGTAGTAGTCTCTTCAAATATTCTTTCTGAGATAAACAGAGTTTCTTTAAACGTCTATCTCTTATTAACTTCATGCCAAGAGTTTTCTTTGCCTCACCGAGATCCTTCATCTCGAACTTCTTCTTTAGTTGAATCTTCAACTTATCAATTTCTTCTAAATTCTTGGAAGCTATCAACATATCATCAACATATAGGAGAAGATATATAAAGGAACCATCTTCAAGCTTGCGCAAATATACACAATGATTGTATTTGCTTCTCTTGTACCCTTGCCGCAACATAAACTTGTCAAATCATTTGTACCATTGTCTAGAAGATTGTTTTAACCCGTACAACGATTTTTCAAGTTTGCACATCATATTTTCCTTTCCAACAACTTTGAATCCTTCTGGCTGAGTCATGTAGATTTCCTCCTCCAAGTTTCCATGTAAAAATGCAGTTTTTACATCCATCTGAACTAGTTCCAAATCCAATTGTGCTACCAAAGCCAACATAATTCTAATGGAGGAATGTTTTACAACTGGAGAAAACACTTCATTGTAATCAATTCTCCCCTTTTGAGCATATCCTTTTCCCACCAATCTTGCTTTGTAGCGAACATCTACTTGGTTAGGAAATCCTTCCTTCTTTGCAAATACCCATTTGCACCCAATTGCTTTCTTTCCCTTTGGGAGATTGGCCAAAATCTATTTTATTCGTAATAAGACGATGCCTACATCCGGAAAGAGGGATGGATAGAAAGATATTTATGGAAGAGCTGAGTCAGAGGAATTGGATTTTTGAATGATGCCTACGATAAGTAAATATAAGGTCGTTAGCAGGTCATGGGTGTACTGAAAGGTATAAGCAACCTGACAAGAAGCCTTAGGGCAAGAATGTCTATCCATCTTTATGGTGAAAGACAATGAGAGATTAAAAAGGTAAATACAAGTTTCAACAAGCAGAAGAAGCAAGATGAAAAAGGGTACGAGGTGCCCCGTTATTAAAGGTTAACAACGTTTATAATTGAGGTAGAGAAATATAAGATTTTTGAGTTATATTCAATAGTAACAGAGTCATATACAATTGGTCGCACCCATTCCAGATATGCTCTATGGGGATTAACAGAAGCAGTATAAGAAGATATGATGGATGAGTTGTTTGCGTCGCTGACATTTTCGAAAGATATTGCAAATATGCTAATAGATCTCTTCATGAGACACTCAGATGGTGCACTCTGAAATAGCGCAGCCAGATATGAGTACTACAAAGACAAGCACTATAAGCCTTGAAGGAATAAATACTTCCTTAGTGTGGCTCCCGCCCCAGTAAATAAAGAATGTTAGGCAATTGAAAGATCCATTGGATGGATCAAAGGGAAACAAAAAGCAAAAGAATATCTTGTTTAAGTTTTTAGAATAAAGTGATCAGCATGTCACGCCTCCTTTTTACCTATACCCCTTAGAAGGGTATAATAAAGGGAGTTTTTTCAATTAAAGGACAATCGAAATGGGATTTATCTATTAAAATTCAGAGTCGCCACCTGAGAGATTTATGGTGTCCCAAGTCACCGGTTTGAAATCCCGAATCGAGGAAAAGGATGACTCTGTTTAACAGTCCGCAAATCAGAAATCCGGGTAAGGAATTCTGTTAACCCAAGAGAAGGTGTTAGGCATTCCTGAGTTCCGTGGTTCTAGCACGGTCGCTCAACTGTTATATTCAGCTTAATTATCTGATTTTAAACAACTATGAACCTATGTGCAAATTTTAACTTTAACCGCTTTTATTCATTTTTAGAGAGGAATTACAACGTTATTATAACACGTCTCGAACCACGTTACATAAATACACCCGTGGATTTTGAAATATTTTAACATCGTTGAAATTTGAATTTGGGTCACATAAATGTGCACCCGAGTTTAGAAAAGTAGATTATTAAAATACGCGCCTAAAATAACTACGCGTTTGCAAGTTTGCGAGGGTCATGGAAAGTTAAACTAAATGGCGCGCCTCGATTTCTTTAAAGCAGAGATTTGTATTCAACTATTACAATCGAACACGATCGAATTCCACAAAATACCAATATGCCGTCTCTTTAACGTATCTTCACAATTATCACCAACACTTAGTACTAAGTACTACCATATATGATTTAGCAATGGAATAAAACTTATCCTTCAGAAGATCAACAAAATGCAGCAAGACCTTTCAAACTTCGTACCCGTGGGTCTAATTTTTAGAAAACTAATCAATTTCTAAATATAAGGCCACAAAATGGCTATTTGAAATCAGTCAATTTCCTTTTTGCACAAACCAAAATCAAACATCCATTTACTGTACTATTCCAAAATAACTTGACAAGATATATACTTCTAAATTAAATATAGATCTTCCAAATTACCAATGACACCAATATAAAATACAGTAGATTATTCCACAAGTATAATTTTCATATTGCAATAAGTATATAGTATGAATCTTCATAAATTCCCATAATTGCAAATCACATAAGTATCTCAAAATTATTCCGAAGTATGATTTTTATATATCTTGATGCAACCTCTAAATAATGAAGACTCAAGGAAAGAACGGAAATGACATACCAAAGTCACCAACGAACGGACCTCGACGGAAATGGGAGCTCAAACACTTGCTTCCGAATAGATCTCACAAGCGAGCTCCAAAATGGACTCAACCTCAAACAAGACCTCGAGAGGATGGTGGTTTTTAGTGTATATGGTGTGCTCTAATGGAGGTCCTCATTCTCTGAATAAGAAGAAGGAGCTTCCGTGGAGATTCTGTTGGTCGAAAATGGCTGATGAAAACGAAGTATCGAGAGGTTTTTTTTCCTCACTGCCCATGTATATAGTCTGTATATTGAATGTATATTCAGTGTATACCCTGTCTCTCCAGGTTTCGTTTTTTTTTTCTGTTCTCCCCCTAGAAGACCCCCTCCCCTTTTCCGGCAAGCTGCACTTTAATACCATAAGTTTACAAGCCCCCCACATGGAAAAATGTGAGAAACCATTGATGATGGAGCACTTTGCCTTTGTTTTTGGACAACTTGTTGCCTATGTGCTTGAGTTCTACCCATGTTTTTGGGAAACTAGCCCATATGCTTGTATTTAGCCCATGTGCACAGATGTGCATTCCAGCTGCGTGCATTCCCAGCTGGCATTGCGCCCAGCCTTGCGTTTTGACACTACTCCGCGAACGAGACTAAAAATACTACCTTATTTATTAATTAATTTACTTAAATGAAATAACTATTAAAATAATATTGACCGTTAAAACAAAATTATTTATGATATTTTTTAAGATTAAAAATGACTACAAAATATTAATGAAACTATTTATTTTAATATTTTTTTTTTGTAATTTTTGTTTTTTGTGTTTTTGTATAAAATAAAGTAAAAGAGTAAAAATTTGTTGAAATGACTATATTAAGCCTAAACTAAATATTTACGTGCTTAAATGGGTAAAATTTCGGGGAGGGTCAAAAATCACATGTCAACAGGTGCCCCTCTTTGGCTGGAAACACGAAGAGTTTTCAGACAAAGAATGACTAGACAGGTTTTTGACTCGACCCTTATTTAAGAAGACCAAAAGAAAGAAGAAAGGAGAATGTGACTAAGCTCTGGTATATGAGCTGCCTACATATCCTTGGCTATGAAGTAATCAGGCCACGTGTAGTTCAGAAGTGAATGAGGTGATTGGAGTACCGAGGTTGAGAGCCGAGCGAGGTGCCGCCGAGATTCCAGTCCGCGGTCCCGTTATTACATCAAAATCATAAATGAAAAAGACTAGCTAAGCCTATCAGCTACGAATTACAAGATTCCTATCTATGAGTCTTCTGAAGCTTAATCTTGAGTCTTGGTTGGTTCTTCATGCGGACTCTGATATGAATCTTGATGATTGTTAGCTGCAGGTGTTGATTCAATCTTCTTCAGCTTTTCAAATCAAGACCAGGTATGCAGTGATTGTGACTTCGGCCATCGACTTCTGCATTTGAATTAACTTCTTTCTTTCTTTTTCTATTCTGGATTGTGACTATCTTTTATTGATCACCTCAGACTGTTGGCTCACATTCTTGTCACGAGCTTCTCTTGTTGCTGACTTACATTATAATCTGAGATGCTTTTCACTTTCCTTCAGGTGGGCGCCTAATTGCTAAACTTGAGCCATCTTCCTTTGACCATTGTTGCCTTCCCTTTGTTCCTCATGTTGGGTTCCTGCAATCAAAACAAGCAAAACAAACGAAATCTTCTGCCCCAGTTTGCACTAGGAAGATTTTTGAGTTGTTAGCAAAATTGTAAACCACTTATACTATTGTTGCAATGATGAGAGTAAACTAAAGACTAGACTAAGATGTGCTTCTCCTACGAGTAAAACCAAGAAACTTTGACTAACAAATGTGTCTTCTAAAATAAAACCTGAATGAACCAAACTAGGAAGTGTGTATCCTAAGGGTGAATTTAAATGACCAAGACTAGGAAGCGCGTCTCATATGGGTGAAAATTTTAATGACTCAAACTAGGAAGTGCGTGTGAGCACGTGATTTTTGCCCTAAATGAATTACTTCCATAATTTCAAAACAAAATATTTTCTTTTATTATCTGCAATTTTGTGAATTTTATGGTATTTCGTGATAATTGTTTGCATTTTGGTTGTGCATTTTAATTCATACAAATTACAAAAATATGCATTTAGGTTTAATTTTACATGTTTTGGGAATCAATTAGTAATTAGGAATTTTATAAAAATAGTTTACTCTTGTTTCAATTTTAATTTTGGAATTTTGGTAGGTTTTCTTTTAATTTGGCATTTGATTATTTTCTGACAATTATTAGAATTAATTAATTGGGTTAAGTAGGTTGATTCAGTTTTAATTCAAGATTTTTTTAGTTTAATTTAAAAAATAAAAGAAAAGGAAAAATGAAAAGGAAAACGAAACGAAGAGGAAATTAAAATTAAAAAAAAATGCCCTCATGGATTACCCATTTTTTGGGCCAAATCCGGATTGAGTATCCCAATTCCCTCTCTGAAGTCATTCCCAGTCTAGCCCAAATCACTACCCTAAACTCGGCCTACCCCCCTTAGTGAAACGACGTCGTTTGGTTTAGTTTCAATCTCAGCCATTGATTCTTTTGATCCAACGATTGAGAACTGCCTAGGTTCCCAGTATATAATTATTGGATCCATGACCTACCCCCCTCCCCCCAAAAGTCGTCTCTCTCACTCTCTATCACCAGAAGTGTAGCGTCACCCCTCCTCCGCTTAAAACCGCCGCCGTAAATCGCCTCACGGCGGCGGCCGGTCTCCGTTCCCACCCAAATTTACACCATAGCATCTCCTCGCTCCCCTCTTCCCAAATCCACCTTCAGTTTACCTCAAATCTAAGCCAGGCCCTTCGAATCTCAGATCGAAAGTCTGGCCAAAATACCATCACCTCCAAACCCGTCCAAAATATCATCACCTCCAAACCCGTCCAAAATTACACCCCATGCTCCTCTCCTTCTCCATTTTCCATGTCCAGGTTCATTGTCCTTAAAATCCAGGCCGAGTTTCTCGAATATCAAATTGAAGTTCTGACCCAGAACCCTAATTATTCCAAATAGCCCCAAAATCACACTCCAAACCCTCCTCGACTTCCTTATGCCGAATTTCAAGCCGGAATCCGTCGAATCCAAGTGGAATCCTACGAATCTTGAATCTAGGGTTTGAAGAACTCTACTCCTTGTGGGCTTTCAAGTGTTCAAAACTAGTGAGTTGCTTATTTTTTTTGTTGATTTATTTGAATTATTTTCTCTTCATGGCTATTTTCGCTTCATTAAGTGACTTGGTTCTGTTTGGGGTTCAATAATCAAGTTTGTTCTTCTTTGTTCATTTCATTTTTGTCTTGAGTTTTGTTAACTGTTAACATGAATTTGTTCTTAATTTCGTCATTAGTATAGGCATTAGTTTCTTGTTTAGTGCTTTAAGTTCAGTCTTAATTGTTAGTTATCCGTTTTTAGTTAGTAAGATTTCTCTGAATTAGATTAATTTTTTCTTCGGGATAGTTAATTCTGTTATAGTCTTCATTTGTAATTCAATTTTGTTTGTTTGGTTTAATCTAGTTCTTGGGTTCAGTTAGTCGATCTATAAGTGTCGACTGCAACTTGAAATTAGTTAATTGATTGAAGTTCATTGTTAGATTTAATTTCATGTTTAGTTAAATTGTCCAGTTAGTTTAATTTTAGGATCTTTTGGTTGTAGTTTGTTTAGCCATG
Source organism: Nicotiana glauca (assembly GCA_026770625.1). Classification (NCBI taxonomy): domain Eukaryota; kingdom Viridiplantae; phylum Streptophyta; class Magnoliopsida; order Solanales; family Solanaceae; genus Nicotiana; species Nicotiana glauca. The sequence continues at coordinate 15,066 of MDKF010751323.1, forward strand.
ATTAGTTCTTGACCAGCAACTGGGGTACAAGGGGTTGGGGTTAGACTAATCTGGTAATTTCGGAATGAAAATAAGGGTAAAATAGGTAATTCAAGGAAAGGAATCTTGCAATTAACTGATTTGGAAACCCCTAGAACATTCTAGATGGGGTTCCAATCAGAATTTAAGAAATTTAGTAGTATAACTTGGAAAACAAGTCAGCCCTTTAGGGACACTTAAGCAAAAATAAAAATTAAGAAATTTATTAATTTAACGTGATCTATTACCCCGCTCGCAAATCATCCATGCGACGCGGTCCACATAAAATAAACAATCATCCGTGCGACGCAGGTACACATCAGATACATGCTCAGATAGCCAATTAGAATTTTATCGAGGAATAATTATCCAAATAAGCCAATTCTCTGTTTAACAAGTTCAGGAAATGTTGTCTAATCTTTTTTTTTTTTAAATTCGTTTACTAATCAAGGGTGATTTAAGCCATCCAAGTCATCGATGGGTTCATAATTAATTCAAGTATAATACGTTGATGGGTCCAAACTACCCGGACAATAGCATAATAGTAGCTACGCACGGACTCTCGTCACCTTGTGCGTATGTAGCCCCCACAAATAGGAGAACTTAATCATTCACTTTACCTATGAGGTAAATTCCCCCTCACAAGATTAGAAAGAAGACTCACCTCGCTCCGAAGACTCGAAACCGGCATTCTACATCCTTCCGAAGGCTTGAACCAACGCACAACGCACCAAAACTAGCCAATGATCATACAAATCCATTAATATATGCTCAATTATACCTTACAACTCAATTTCTAACCATTCCTAACACCGAACCAAAAGTTGACCAAAACGCCCTCGGGCCCACGTGCCCGGAAATCCGAAATTTTTTTTTTGAAGATAAAGGTTACCCATGACCTTAGGAACTCAAATATATCATTTACTCCTAATTCCATGCTCAAATTCGTAGCTAAATTCTAAGAATTAAATTTCTAGGTTTCCTTCCAAAAGTCCCAATTTTTTCCACAATTTTCATGCTAAAATTCATACATAATTGATGTATTTAACTTATAATAGGTGGGGATAATATACCTTATCATTGATGACAAAAATCTCTTCTTGTAGCTCTCCAAAATCGCCCCCAAGCCAAGGAAATGTGATGAGAAATGATCCAAAATCGGATTTTAAAACATTCTGCCCCAGCCACTTTTCGCTTTTGCGGTCCAGGGACCGCTCCTGCGGTCCCGCTTATGCGGACACACAGGCCGCTTCTGAGGCCCCAAATGAGACCCCTCACTTCCACTTCTGCGACTTTCCAACCACAGGTGCGGTTCCGCTTATGCGGCTGCCCGACCGCATCTGCGGTCCACTTCACTATTGGCCAAACCGCTTCTGCGGTCCACATTTCGCCTCTGTGGGGCCGCTTCTGCGGTCCCATTTCCGCAGAAGCGGAAATACCAGATACCAGCTGCCCAGTTTTTCCAAAATCCAACTTTCGATCTGTTAACCACCCGGAATCCACCCGAGGCCCCCGGGACCCCAACTAATCATACCAACCAATCCCAAAATATATTACGGACCTGCTTGAGGCCTCAAATCATATCAAACAACACCAAAATCACGAATTACACCTCAATTCAAGCTTTATAAACTTTGAAGTTTTCAACTTCTATTTCCGATACCGAAACTTATCAAATCACGTCCGATTGACTTTAAATTTTGCACACAAGTCATACTTGACATTACATACCTACTCCAACTTTTGGAATTGGATTCCGACCCCGATATCAAAAAGTCAACCTCCGGTCAAACTTCTCAAAAAACCTCAAATTCTAACTTTAGCCAAATTGCTCCAAAAGGACCTACGGACCTCCGAATTCACTTTCGATCGCGCTCCCAACTCTAGAATCACCATACGGAGCTATTCCCAGACTCGGAATCCTAATCGGACATTGATAACACTGAAATGTACTTCAAGCCAAACTTAAGAAATTCCTTCTAAAATGCTTACTTCCACAATAGGCGCCAAAACGCTCTCGGGTTAT
>MDKF010061145.1:0-11139 GCA_026770625.1 Nicotiana glauca
TTCTTCTGGCCACTGGTTTCACCTTTGCCCTTCCTTGAATTTGGGCAATCTCTTTTGAAGTGACCTGGTTGATCAAAGTTGTAGCAATTTCTGGCTTTTGATTTGGATCAGTTCTTTGACTTCCCACGAGCTCTGGATCTACCATAGTTGCTCGAACTCTTTTGATAAATCCTGCCTCTACCTTCTGTGATGAGAGCTTGTCCTTGATTTTCAGGCTTCTTTCTCATCTTCTCATTGAGTAAAAGCGCCGATGTGACATGTTTCAACTCAATAGTAGTCTTACCATGCAGGATGGTTGTTGCCAAATTATCGTACGAAGATGGCAACGATTTCAATAGCAAGATGGCTTTATCTTATTCCTCGATTTTCACTCCGAGGTTGGCAAACTGTGTGATTAGTCCGTTAAACACATTTAAATGTGACAAAAAATTCATACCTTCACCCATGTGTAGGCCGTATAACTACTTTTTCAGGTACAATTTATTTGTCAGCGTTTTGGACAAGTATAGGCTTTCCAACCTTGTCCAAATTCCATGTGCAGTGACTTCATCAATGATGTTATTTACCACATCATCCGATAAGTGCAACCTGATTGCACTAGCAGCTCTTTCATCCAAGTCAGCCAAATCCTCACCTTTCATGGTATCAGGCTTTTTGGCATCAGCATCTAGTACCTTGTGTAATCCTTGTTGGATGAGCAGATCCCTCATCCTTCTTTGCCATGTTGAGAAATCGTTATCTATGTTGAATTTAGCTACCTCGTACTTTACTCCGGACATTTTTATTTTTTACCGAGTATAGTACTACCGGCAGTGAATAGTATTTCAGTGAACGAGAAGAACCTATGCTCTAATACCAGTTGTTGGGAATAAATCCCCTACTAAAATAATATTCGCGGTAATAAAAATAGAATAATACTGTAGCTCCGAGATACGGTAATTAACAAGAATAAAAGAGTAACAATGAAACGTAATAATAGTTGCTGCTCATTACTCTAGCTCTCGGAGCATGATAAGCCAGGGCAGGCTAACGTGCACCTATGGCGAGGAAGAGAAGACAAACTAAGCCGGTGGCCGGAGAAATCACACTGGTGACTTCAGGGACAACATCTCTTACTCTATTGACGTTTGGGAGCTTCTTACCAACAGGGTTCCAACCAATTGAAGAAGAGAATGAACTAACTGAAGAGGAGGATATGAATAGTAAGCAATGGAACAGTGAATCTGGAAAAAATGTGACTGAAGCTGTGAAGTACAAGGATCAACTCCCTACGAGCCCTAAGCGACTTCAATTTTCAGAAGCTGGGTCATCAAGAGTAGATCTAGATCTGGGAATTGCAAAGAAGATGAAGAACAAAGTAGAACATGCAGCAGATACATGAAGACAAAATTGGAACTCACAAATGGGGATGCAGCTGGAGTATATACCACCGAGCCACAGAGAAGGTAAGATGGTAATACAAATTAAAGAAGAAGATGTGAAGGAACTAAATGAATATTGGGATAATGCTTTAATTGGGTATGTTCTGGGGGATACACCATATGAGAAATCGATGGTGAACTACATTGAAACAATCTGGGACTTTGTTGACAAACCCCAAGTATTATACCATCATGAGGGCTATTATGTTTTCAGATTTAGTAACATAGAGGATAAGGAAGCTGTAATGCAGGCAGGGCCATATACTTACCATAACAAACCACTGATTCTGCAAAACTGGGAAAGAGAATTTCACTTCGATCCTAAATGCATCACAACTATACCACTGTGGATACAAGTACCTAGTTTATCAGTTGGATACTGGACAGCAGATGCATTGAGTAAGGTGGCAAGTGCTTTGGGGAAGCCAATGTATACATATAAGTACACAGCTCAATTAGGAAAGATCTCATATTCAAGGATACTGGTGAAAGTGGATATTACCAAGCCATTGGTGGAGACAGTTGAAATCATTACTCCAACATGTGTGAAGTAGTAGGAAATAGTGTATGAATGGAGGCCAAAGTTCTGCACTGAATGCCTACACTTTGGGTATGATTTGATTGAATGCTGGAAGGTGAATAAAAAAGAGGAGAATGAAGAGTTCCAAGGACCTAAAAGAAGAAATAGAGGAAGAAGGAGGAGAATCATACAAGCATGGCAACCAAAGAAACAACAAGCAAATGAGGAGAATAATGATTTGATCAATGTGGTACAGGAGCAAGTAGAGAATGATCAGCAATCACAGCAAAGTATAGCAAACCAAAGAGGAAAGAAGGTGATGAATGCAAAGGAAAATGAAGAACAACCTTACTCCCAAAGCAATCAGAAAAGAAGTGAAGAAGTAAATAGATTTGCAGTGCTGAATAGAATGCATCAAGAAGGTGAACAGGGAGGAGGAATAGTGCAGGGGAGGGTATAACAACCTCCATGATAATAAGCACATGGAACATAAGAGGGCTTAATAAGCCCTATAAGCAAAAAGAGCTGAGAATCTTTTTGCAAAAGAATAAGATAGATATATTAGGTTGTCTGGAAACTAGAGTTAAGGCAGATGTAACTATGAAAACTAGAGTTAAGGCAGATGTCTGGAAACTAGAGTTAAGGCAGATGTAACCCATATTCTGTACAAAGTAGCATGGGACTGGGGATACATATGTAACTATGAAAAGGCAGAAAATGGTAGAATATGGGTGCTGTGGAAACAAAACTTATCAGTGGATATAATGCAAATTCATGAGCAATGTATTCACTGTAAGGTTACTGATATAACAAATGGGAGGCAAATCATGCTGTCAGTGGTATATGCAAGGAATAAAGCTCAAGAGAGAATTAGCTTATGGCAAGAACTGGAAGCAATGGGGGGTATGATTCAACTGCCATGGATCATAAGTCGTGATTTTAATACTATAATATGTTCAGATGATAGATTGGGCCAACCTGTCACTATGAACGAGATAAAAGATTTCAAAGAGTGTACATATGCATTGCAGTTATCTCCTGTGAAGACAAAAGGATGTTTTTTCACATGGTGCAACAAACAACAAGCAGCTGATAGAGTGTATAGCAGAATAGATTGGGTGTTTGGAAATTTTGAATGGATCAGAGACTATGGACATATAGAAGCTGATTGTTTAGAACCTGGAATATCTGATCACTCCCCTATAGTGATCCAGATATGGCAAAGGAAGAATATGTACAATAGACCTTTCAAAATATACATGGCAACAATGGAACACAGTGAGTTCAAACCTATGGTTGCAGATGTATGGAAGCAAAGAAAGAACTGTGATCCCATGGAAAGAATATGGAGGAAATTACAGGATATGAAGATGAAATCAAAAGAGTTGAATAAGGAAATGATGAGCTATGAGAGAAGACTAAACCAAGCAAGACAAAAGCTAGAATATGTGTAGAAGAGTCTGATGATAACCCCATTATGTTAAGCTTTGATAGAGGAAGAAAAAATGGTATTACAGGAGCTAGAGAAGTGGAGCACAATTGATGAAAAGATATTGAGGCAAAGGTCAAGAGTGAACTGGATTGATCATGGAGACTCTAACTCAAAGTACTTCTATGCTCAACTGAAAATGAGAGCAAGTAGGAACTCTATCTCTTCTGTATACAATACAGGAGGGATAAGAGTCACAGATCCAGTAGAAATAGAGAAGGAATTTGTTGAGTTCTTCAAGCAACTCATGGGGATAGACACTGGACTTAAGCCATGCCCAAATGCAGAGATTATCAAAGAAGGAGTGTGTTTGTCAATGAATCAACAGTTGGAATTGATAAAAGATGTTAAGCATGAGGAAATAGATGAAGCAATTAAGGATATGCTGAATGATAAAGCACCAGGAGTGGATGGATTCCCAGCCGAATTTTTTAAAATACACTAGCAAGAAGTCCGGAATGATGTATATGCGGCAGTGCACTATTTCTTCAGAATAAGTAAAATGAAGAAGGCTTGGAACTGCACTGCAATAACACTGATTCCTAAAGGGGAAAATCCTACAACAATGAAGGATTACAGGCCAATAGCTTGTATTACTACAGTCTACAAAGTTATTGCAAAAATTCTTACAAGAAGGATAAAGAAGGTGATTGACAGGCTCATTGGGAAAACACAATCAGCATTTATAGAGGGGAGAAACATAGTGGATAATGTGTTGTTTAGTCTTGAATTATTCAATGGGTATAATAGAAAAGGAGTGTCACCAAGGTGCATTCTCAAAGTTGACCTTAAGAAAGCATATGATTCACTCGACTGGCAGTTTTTAAGGCAGATGCTTACAGAGCTCGGATTTCCTTATAAATGCATTGGTTGGGTTATGGAGTGTGTGACAACTGTGTAATATTCATTGACACTTAATGGTGGACTCACAAAACCTTTCCCTGCTAGGAGAGGAATAAGGCAAGGAGATCCTATGTCTCCTTACCTTTTTTTAATAGCAATGGAGTACTTGCAGAGGGAGATGAATACTTTGAAAATGCAGAAGGAGTTCAAATACCATCCTAAATGCAAGAAGCTGGATGTAACACATATATGTTTTGCTGACGATCTGTTAATGTTTTGCAGGGGAGACATAAAATCTGTCAAAGCAATACAGAATGTTTTTGATAAGTTCTCAAAAGAATCTGGATTGCAAGCAAGTGTGGATAAAAGCTCAATATATATGGCAGGGATCAAAGAACATGTGCAAGAAGAGATAATGCAGCTTACTGGATACATAAAGGGCAGCTTGCCTTTTAAGTATCTGGGAGTGCCATTATCAACCAGGAAGCTGAACATAAACCAATGTTTGCCTTTGGTTGAGAAGATTACTGATAGAGTGAGGTGTTGGTCTGCCAGGATGTTATCATATGCTGGAAGACTACAACTGATCAAATCAGTACTTTTTTGTGTGCAAACATACTGGGCCCAAATATTTATGATCCCAAAGAAGATTATGAAAATGGTGGAGGCTGTGTGTAGGACTTTCCTATGGACTGGATCAACTGACATATCTCGGAAAGCTCTTATAGCATGGGACAAGATTTGCCAACCTAAAAGTGTAGGGGGACTAAATGTGATCATCATGAGAACCTGGAATAAGGCTGCATTGATGAAACACTTATGGGCATTGGCTATGAAGAAGGATACACTATGGATCAGATGGGCTCACATATATTACATAAAGAACAGAAGAATTGAAGATATTGATACACCAAAAAATGCAGCATGGTTGGTGAGGAAGATAATTGAAATGAGAAAAGATGTACTGAAGTTGAAGACAAACAAAACAGACATTGCATCCATTTTGAAAGAGTTTGAGAAGCAGGGCAAATTCCAGATTAACAAAGCATATGTACAGCTTCAACCTCAATTCAGTAAGGTAGAATGGAAGAGTATTCATATGCATCCACATGTGCATCCAAGGTTTAAATTCCACTTATGGTTAGCAATCAATCAGAGATTAGCAACAGTGGACAGACTTGCAAAGTTTGGGATACAGGTACAGGCTGAATGTGTGTTCTGTGATCAGAATGAAGAAAACTTTGAACACTTGTTTTTTAACTATCAGTATACAAAGACATTGTGGGGAAGATTGCTTAGCTGGCTAGGATATAGAAGACAAGTTCAAGATTGGCAGCAGGAAATGAATTGGATAAATACTTTGGCAAAGAAGAAATACTGTATGGCAGAAATGACCATTGTAGTCTTTGCAATGGTTGTCTACTGCATATGGAAGGAACGCAATATGATCAGATTTGAGAAAGGAAGATATGATGATGATAGAGTGTGTAAGGAAATTGCAATGTATATACACATTCAAGGACAAAAGAAGATCAAATGGAGCCAAGGATTGGCAAATGTAAATAAACTGTCGTAGTATAGATATAAGAGAATTAGTATAGATTTACTTGTTTTTGATATGTGTAGTTGATATGAGAGATTAATGGTCAGCATTAAGCTAGTTTTGTAATGTCTTTTTTTATGGAATAAAAATACAAAATTTCGTCAAAAAAAAAGAGTAACAATGACACCAAGATTTTTACGTGGAAAACCCTTCTGAATAAAGGAAAAAACCACGACCCCGAGAGGAGCAACTGATATCACTATAGTAAGGAATTTACACTTTGTAGGCCCGAGTAAAATACTACAAAGACCACTACAATACTCAAAAGAAATAACCCTCTTTTGATATTTCACCTCACTACAATATCGCTCACACTCTCTATTTTATACACAGACTATTTTCTTATACCCTGTCTGTGAAACCTCACTCTTTCTACTAGCTCTCAGATATATTTTCCTCTGAGATTGATGATATAAAAAATGAGAGCCGAAGCTCTCATTTTATAGGCAAAATACAGCCTACCATACCTGACATTTCATCTTCTTCAGCGTGATATATTTGACAGAGAAAAGAAAAACGTGGGCTGCTTGGGCTGCTGCTGCCATCTTTGACAAAAATAAAACAAGGAAGAAAACATCTTACTTAAATTAAGAGGCTGGACCCCACAGTTCTCTCAAAATAATACACGTTTTACTTAATTTTTCATTTTTAAATTGGTTTTAATGTCCTGACGCTTAAAATCTACTCCCTCGTTTCAATTTATGTGAATCTGTTTGACTGGGTATGGAGTTTAAGAAAAAAATGAAGACTTTTGGAATTTGTGGTCCTAAACAAGTTCAAATGGGGCCCAGAGTATTTGTGTGGTTATAAAAACTTCCCATTAAGGGTAGAGCTGTAACTTTAAGCTAAATTGTTGCCAAATTTAGAAAGGGTTCATTCTTTTTAGAACGCACCAAAAAGGAAATAGGTTCACATAAACCGGAATAGAGGGAGTAAGTTTTTGCTGGGTGATCCTTTCTTCTTTTCAAATTCCTTTCATCATGAGCCACATCAAAGACTTTTATCTCAATGATGGTTTTATAATTACACTATAATTTAACCTGTTATTCAAGGAAGTTTATTTTCAAAACATTAAGCAGGTTATATTAATATAGTATCGGTAGCAGATTTAGAGTTTAAGTTTTATGGGTTCAACTTTTGAAGGTTCTTAACATTAAACTCATTATATTTTTAAAGTTAAGGTTCCTATCAACTATTTATTGCAATTTAAGTAAATTTTTACACCTAAAGTTATTTTTGGCATCGAAAGTAAACCCGTACTAATACAATAGCAGATCTACATAGAAAAGTATGTATGCAATTAGCAAAAAAATGTAGATACGTATTGAGTGAGCACCCATAGCTAAATTCTTCTACCTTTTCTTTTGCAACTCTTTCCGACAAGCACCCATAATTTTGAAATCTTGGGTCTGCTACTATTTAAAATTGTTCCTTGGTTTGTAATATGGTTTTTGATAAGAGCTTTTGGATTGGCAATAAATTACCCCATCCATTTAAAAAAGAATGGACCCAAAGTTTTTTTTTGGACGCTGGTAAAAATGGCAGGAATCAAACTTCCCAATACTACAAATACACCCATCGTCAACACTACAGCCTTAATTAAACCTCTATAATAAAACCCTCCAACTTGCCCGCTGTAGCGGCTGTAGTTTTGGTGTTGTTGCTGTTAATGGATGATTCGAAGTCAGCAATGACTCAAGCCAAAAGCACTCTTGTACTTATGATATTAGTCGAAATCTTACGTGCCCTTACAGCCTGCAAAGCCGGAGGAGACTTCTTCGAGGGGTGCAATCTACTGCTGCAAATGTGGATGACCGAACACCTGTTCCATCATCCTCAATTCCTGAGTTATGGGTCCACCGAGAAAACCAGCATAAAGGAGTTTTATACGAGGATTAAGGAGGTCAACTTGCCTGAAGAATTCACGGGCTGGACAAAATACTTTCGGTCCCTCACTACCAGTCAAATAGAGTGGACTTTCGGATGGTTGCCTGTTGATGAAATCATATATATGCCAGCAGCAAGGCCGCATTTCCTCTTGATGGGTCTTAGAAGCATTCAGCCTTACGCCCCGTACCGGGTTTTGAGGCAACTCGGGAGATGCCAGATAGTTCCGAAGGACGATGACCTGAGTATGCAAGTGGTTGAGATTGGTCCCGATGGCCAATTTCCTGAAGCAAAGGTTCACCAGGTCTTGATCGAATGTCAATACTTGGCGGCGAATACCTGTGTCCGAGATCGAGCTAAAGGAGAAGTGTCACCTGATTATCACGCTTGGTATAGAAGGGAAGTTGCTTTTGGGAGGCCAGCCAAAAGGCCTCACCTCGAGGAGTTTGCTGAATCGTTGCAATAACAGTGGGCTTGGTTAGCCAAAGAAAATGAATACAGAGCCAAAATAGAAGAATTGGAAAAGCGGGTCCAAGACCTTAAGTTCGAAAATAGCGTGCAAGCTGCGGTGGACGAGGGTGAGAAAAAGAAATTGGCCAAAAAGAATGAAGCCATACGAGCCCAAATCCAAAAGATGAAAATAGCGGCTGAAAATCCTATTAGGAGTGCCAAAGATGCAAAGCTTATAGAAAACCTAAGGAAAAAAGTGAATGACTACAGTTTTGACCTTAACAAAGTGGAGAGAGAATTAGCCGGGGTTCGAAAATAATTGGCTAGAAATGCGGAAGAGCGAGCTTACATGGTTAAACAGTTGAAAGAAGAATACAATAATGAGGTCACAGGATTAAGGGCAAAGGTCATCGCCACAAAGAATAAAATGATCAAACGGGCAAAAGAATTCAGGGTTGAAAGAGAGAATTGCTACACGGCATTGGCACAACTAGAAATGGACATGCAACAACTCCAGGGACAAAATCAGCAGACTTTGGAGGCCAGGGCCCAACAGATAGGGTGGTTGCTTCAGGAAAAGGCCATCATCAGAGAGAGAATCATGACTATTGCTCACTATATTACCAGGAAATGACAAATGTGCGAAAACATGACTCGCACCACCTTCTTTGCATCAGTGATGATATTTGTGAAGCAGATAATGAGGGACCTGGACAGACTTCAAGGGGAACTGGCATATAGGCCCGCGACGAGACCGAATGTTGTCTCGCGGGCACCAGGGGCTTTAATGTATTCATGATTGTCATTTGAGTCTGTATTTCCTTTTACTAGAGTCTGTCAGTTGTCTGAGTTTGTATTTTCTTTTCGAGTCAGTTTGTATTTTCGTTTTGAAGTAGCATAGTTGATGGTGGAGTTTGTAGCTCTTCTTGTTATTTAGAGTCTGTTAGTTGTCTTAACGCGTTAGTCTTGAGTCCTTGTAATAAAAGTATTTACTATCAGTAAAATCAAAAGTTCCAAAAAAAAACATTGTTGCTTCTATTTTTGCATTTATTTTTTCGAACTACGCTCGGTCTGATTTATGCGCGGTCATGATACGTAGGCAATCTACATAGGATTCGACCGTAACAAGGGAAATAAATAAGGGGAAAACCAGAAAAAGAGACACAAAGGAAGAAAATAAGGCATCAAGAAAAAACCATGGCCAAAGAAAAGAAAAAGCAGAAAAAGGAAAAGAAGGAAAAGAAAATGAGAGAAAACAAAACAAAAAAACAAAAGAGAAAAAAAATAAGAGGAAAAGCCGGTATGACGCATGCAACCGAAGAAAACACGTAGATATTCATTTAATTGTGTAGGTGCATCATACTCCAATATGCGGTTACCTATCTGTCATACTAACCGTTGTTGTTGTCACTCCAGCTGAGCTTTTTAGAAACAGTGGTTGGTTTGTGGTAAGCTGGCCTCGCATCGATACTTCACCAAATCCAAAGGAAATACAGAAATGTCATCTGAAATGACTCTGCCTGCAATCCCCATACCCGAAGACAGCCCAATCTCTAGCGTCCTGACCTCTGAATCCCTCACAACTGAAGAAAATTGGATGTTGCGCCTGCGATTGATAGAAATGTGGGATGCTTGGAATAACGGAAAGGAACCTCCAGGCACTATCCCTGGATTCTGAGAGTTATTCCCTAGATCCGGAGGGGTTACCACTGTCCCTATCAACCGCCCAAATATTCCTCTAGGGCGACCCACTATGACTGCAAACTTCTTCGAAACACCCTCTGAGGCTTACCCCCAAGTGTTCTCGTCTGGGATTGCTCCCAACATCTTCACAGCTCCACCATCCTCAGCAACAACCCAACCATCACTACCGAAGCATGCTTTTGACCCCTCGGTCTTCACATTCCAAATTCCCGTCTTTCAGGCCGACCCTCCTCATTATCCTCAATACACATACTCTCAGCCACCATATGAGCTTATGCCAGGGCAGGACAAGACACCTAAGGCCCTAGAGCATGATGAGATGGCAAAGAGAATGAGAAGCCTTGAGCAAAGCTTAAAAAACATGCAAGGCTTGAGCGGGCAGAAGAGCATCTCCTATATAGACCTATGTATGTTCCCGCATGTACACTTTCCGTCAGGGTTCAAAACGCCAAAATTTGAAAAGTACAACGGGCACGGTGACCCCATTGCCCACCTGAAGAATTATTGTAATCAGTTACGGGGTGCCGGTGGCAAAGAAGAACTGTTGATGGCATATTTCGGGGAAAGCTTGATTGGTATCGCTTCAGAGTGGTATATGGATCAGGATGTCTCGCGTTGGCATATATGGGATGATCTGGCTTGATACTTTGTTCGACAATTTCAGTACAATATAGACATTGCGCCAGACAGAAACTCCCTGGCAAATCCAAAGAAAAAGCCTTCAGAAAGTTTTCGCGAGTATGCAATTAAGTGGCGCGAACAGGCATTAATGGTGAAGCCTCTAATGGATGAGGTGGAGATGGTCACTGTTTTCCTGCAGGCCCAGGAAGCAGATTATTTTCAAAATATTATGTCAGCCATGGGTAAGCCTTTCCCAGAGGCCATAAAAATCGGAGAAATGGTGGAAAATGGGATAAAACGGGCAGAATCTTGAGCCAGTCGGCCATAAGAGCAACCTCCCAAGCCATCCAAGGCGGGTCTGGAGGAATGGCTAAAGGCAAAAAGAAAGAAAAAACAGTGATGGCAGCATCGGGAGGAAGAAGGTATCGAGCTCCTAGACCAATGTTCTCAGAAAGAGCCCCTCAGCATTATTACCCTCACACAAATATGACTTATGCTTCTCCACCTTATGAGGTCATGAATACTTAACCTTTCGGCCGACCGCAACCACAAGCTAATCGAAACCCACCTCCATTCCAAAGAAACCAGCCTCCTTACCAAA
>MU689667.1:0-18217 GCA_026770625.1 Nicotiana glauca
TCAGACATTATATATGTCTATTACCATTGAGTTGGAAGTACTCACTTTACTCCCTGCACCTTGTGTGCAGATTCATGTACTCTAGGAGCTATCTAAGCTAATTGCTGTTCTTCAGGGCTTTTACACGGAGTTGTCGAGGTAGCTGCCTGACGTCCGCAGGACCCGACTTCTCTCCTATTTCCCTGTTATTTGACTTTTTCGCGTACTTCAGACTATGTTGTTTTATAGTATATTTATGCTATTCTGGTAGAGGATCTTGACTCATGACCCCCAGATCTTTGGGAGGTTATTCAATATTGTTGATTTTTGGATTTATTTCTATCTTTCAGTTATGCTTCTAGTTTAAATGCTGTTAATGATTTTCAAACAAATGGTTTTGAGCTTTATTCTCGGGTTGAGAGTGAAATTGGTCGGGCTTGCCTAGCAGTTGTGTTGGGCGCCATCACGATCGAGTTTGGGGTCGTGACACATTTTGATTAAGTTTGATCTGGGCCGTCGATTTTAAGTAATCTAACGGTTCATAATTGGCCGTGTTTTGAGATATAAGTGTCATAAAACCCTAGAGACATTATGTCTCTTCCTCGTACCTCCTTGCCTTCCCTTGTCTACCACCGACACCCATGGATGGACCACCGTATCTCCGTCGTCTCCCAACACAATCCACTAGTCTTCCCTTCCTCTTTATAACCCCCAAAATAACTTCTTTCAATTCCTTACCAATCACCTTAAATATCGATTTGAAACTCCGGCCAAAAACCTAACTCCTCCAAATCCAACCAAAATCATACCCCATAGCCTCCTTGACCTCCCCATCCCTAATCCCAAACTAGAACCCTTCAAATTCAACTATAATCCCTTGAATTTTAGATCTAGGGTTCTAATTTTTTTTTACACTGTTCCTGACTCTCAAGTAATCAAATTATTTTTGATTAATGTTATACATTTTATTTTAAAAAAATAAACATATAACATTAACTAAAAATCAATTTCGAAAGTCAATCAAGTTGAAGATTAAAAATCAGTAAGTCCGTTTCTTTTGTTGATATTTTCTTGCTTTATCTCGTTTGGTTTGTTTATCTTTTCTGTAACTTTGAACATGATAATCCGTCCTTAATCGATTATTTTTCATAATAACTGACTTAGGGTTAGAGTGTTAATTTGAGGTTTTTATTTTGTTTTAATTCTGGTTAATTTGATTTAGTTTGAACCTGGTTCTTTGTTGAGTTAACGATTGAAAAATGACATTGTATTTGATTATGACGTTAAGCTTTACCTTGGTTTCAATTTAGTCGCATGATCCATGTTAATTAGAATTAAGTTGATTAGTTCAGTGTTAAGCTCTGTTGGTTATAGCTGATTAGTGTCTAATTCAATAATGACCAACTAGGGTTGTTTGGTTAGTTAGCAAGTGTGGATGTTTGGGTTTGGTATAGGGTTAGTAATTTCAGGGATATTTTGGGCATTTAGTAATGGGTTAGAAATGTTGTAGGTTATACTAGAATTACCTAGAACCTTCTAGAATAGGACTTTAGTTCTAATTTTAGAAAGTCAGGTTGTTTACTTGAGAAGCAAGTCAATAAGTAGAGGACTAATCTGAAAATAAAATAGGGACTAAGAGGAAAACAAATATTGGGGGCTGCCCTCATCTTTGCCTATAAAAGGCAGCCTTTAGTGCCTAAAGTGACAAGTTTTAGACCCCAAAAATTTTCCCTCTCACTTTCCACAAGTTTCACCAGTGGAGATTTGAATTTGAAATTCAAAAACTCATTTGGTTCTTAGATCTAGAGCTGCAGAAAAACAAACAAAAAAAAAACATTAGTGAAGCTCCGAAAATCAAAACAAAAATATCGTTCTATTAGAGTTTGATTCGATTTCAGGCTGTAGTATTTTATTTTGCATCCTTTTGCTTAAAGTTTGATTGCTGGAACTTGCTGGAAATTCCTGAGTTATTTTCAAGCTAGAACTGGTTTATTCGAGTAGATTTTTGGTTATTCTGGAGTCATTTTTGGTGTTGCACCTCTTTACATTGGCCTGGGTTAATTGACACTGTATATTGGACTCAAAAAGTGTGTTTCTGCTGCTGTGTACTACTGCTCCTGATCTTCCTCTTTCCTTTCTAATTCCAGGTACATTTTTGTCCCTAATGGTGTGAATCGATGTATTTGAACTGTTGTGAAATCGATTTGATGAAGCATTCTTGCCACAAAAGTCTGCTGTCGCTTTCATTCGCTAGTTGTAACACGAGTGATAGTTTTATTCAAATAGATTTGCATTAATGTTAAATAGGACTGATCAAACTCGCCTTGTAATTACCTTGGATTGTTGAACTGTTATTTCTTAGGTCTATATGAACTTTTAAAGAGCAATTTCAAGTAGGTAAATAGAATAACTCATGTTATTTTAGTTAATTTCTGTCAGTGGTCCATATATCTGTTAGTAAGCTGTAGTATTACTGTTAGGAATCGACTAAGACTGTATTAAATTTCAGTAATAGAAAATGCCATGCTCAATGTGATAAATTGTAGATTTAAACGTTTTCATGTGTAATTTGTTTCCAGTAAGTAACGTGGAACAAGTGCTGGTTTTTAACACCACCATAATATTCAACTGGAAGTTCGAATTAGTGTGAATATATAGTACAAAAATTAGCTAATGTTGGTATTGTAAATAGACGGCAGAAATATGCTCAATGATAATAGATTGTAAATGGATTACATGTTCTCACTATTAGTTCAATTTGTTTGGGAAATTAAATTTCAACAATTAGATTTTTGAAAATCTTACTGTTAAATGCCTGGGCTCCTGATAATTGGGCTGTAAAAAATAAGCCCGTTGCTTGTTCAATTGCCTGAACAGCCAGCTTGATCCTTAGGCTGGAAAAGATCTGTGGTTGGACTTCACTGAAGCCCAATGGCTGAACAGCAACATTTACAGGCCTGGACCAACGATTCAAGGCCCGAAACTGCTATAAATCAAAAACTCTTTTGTTAAAAATTATATTAGGAATAGGGTATTAATTTGCAAATATAAATTTGGGTATTCGAGTTAGGTGGCGGGTTCAAATTAGGAGGGTCCTCCCTTTTTTTTGAATTCAGACTTGAATTCGAGGCTCGAATTTATAAATATAAATTAATCAATCCTGTTTAGAGACAAAATAAAAATAGAAAATCATAGTTACTTTAGGACTTGCCTTTTTAAATAAAATGAGGTGCACCAAACCAAACGAAACCCATAAATTGCGTGGCCCTCTTTAAATGCTTATACTAAAATACTTCGAATTTGGGACGTGCCGTTCAGCGAATTTCACGGCCTTCCCCAAAGATAATAATGCGTTAGTCTCTTTAGGCACATATTTTAATAATTTACCTTCCTAAACTCGGGTGCGCATTTATGTGACCCAAATCCAAATCTCAACGGAGTTGAAATGTGTCAACAACCACGGGTGCATTTATATGACATGGTTCGAGACACATTTTCACGATGTTGTAACTCTCGTTAAAGCTAATAATAAAAGCGGTTTAAGGTTAAAAAGCACATAAGCTAAAACATGTTTTGAAATCAGATAAATCCAAATATAACAGTTGAGCGAACGTGCTAGAACCACGTAACCCAGGAATGCCTAACACCTTCTCCCGGGTTAACAGAATTCCTTACCCAGATTTCTGGTTCATGGACTGTTTACAGAGTCATAATTTCCTTGGTTCGGGATTCTAAACCGGTGACTTGGGACACCATAAATCTCCCAAGTGGCGACTCTGAATTCCTAATAATAAATCCTGTTCCGATTGTCCTTTAATTGGAAAAACTCCTTTATGCCCTTACGAGTGTAGTAAAAAAGGAGGTGTGACAAGGTGCGCATCTTTAAACACTGTTGGCCAAAAGAATCTAGCCTCTAGCACCTTTGCCGCTATCCTGAACCCTCCAAAGTGTCCACCATAGGCCGATGTGTGACAAGCCTACAAAACAGAAGATTGCTCTATCTTTGGGACACATCTTCGGATCATATTATCAAAGCATATTCTAAACAGATAAGGCTCATCCCAGTAATACTGGCGGCTTTCACGATAAAACCTTTTCCTTTGGACCGATGAAAGGTCGTGAGGAACTATACCACTGGCCAGGTAATTAGCAAAGTCTGCATACCATGGCGCTTCCTGAAGAGTGGTGGCGAGCAAATGCTCGTCTGGAAAAGTTTCCAGAATTTCCTCAACCTCAACCGCATTTTCAGCTCCTTCAAGTCGTGATAGATGATCAGCGACTTGATTTTCAGTGCCCTTACGCTCACGAATTTCAAGATTGAATTTTTGCAGTAGCAACACCCAACGAATCAGGCGTGGCTTAGAATCTTTCTTTTCGATTAAGTACCTGAGAGCTGCATGGTCTGTATATACAATTACCTTGGACCCTATCAGGTAGGATCGGAACTTGTCAAACATGAACACCACAACCAACATATCCTTCTCAGTCACAGTGTAGTTCAACTGGGCTTGACTCAGCGTTCTACTAGCATAGTAGATTGGGTGCATCAGTTTGTCTTTTCGCTGGCCCAGCACTGCCCCCACCGCATAGTCACTAGCATCACATATTAGTTCGAACGGTTGCTCCCAGTTGGGGGAAACAATGATGGGTGCTGTGACCAGCCTCTTTTTCAACTCCTCAAATGCTACCCTGCAATCATCAGAAAAAAAAAACAGGTGATCTTTTTCTAACAACTTATAGAGAGGGTTGGAAATTCTGGAGAAGTCTTTTATGAACCTCCGGTAAAAACCGACATGCCCAAGGAAGCTTCTGATTGCTTTGACTGAGGTTGGGGGAGCCAGCTTTGCTATTACATCCACTTTCGCACGATCCACCTCAATTCCCTTGCTTGACACCCGGTGCCCCAAGACTATGCCTTCTGTAGCATGAAGTGGCACTTCTCCCAGTTCAGAACCAAGTTAGTCTCGATGCACCGTTTAAGCACTCGCGTTAGATTTATCAGGAACTCATCAAATTAATTCCTTACCACTGAGAAGTCATCCATGAACACCTCCATTATGTCCTCTACCATGTCAGTGAATATGGCCATCATGCACCGTTGGAATGTGGCAGGTGCATTGCAAAGGCCAAAGGGCATCTGTCTAAAGGCCTAAATGTCATACGAGCAGGTGAAGGAGGTCTTCTCTCTGTCCTCCGGTGCAATGGAGATCTGATTGTACCCTGAGTACCCATCCAGAAAACAGAAGTGTGACCTCCCTGCTAGTCTGTCCAGCATCTGATCAATGAAGGGAAGTGGGAAGTGGTCTTTCCGGGTGGCAAGATTTAACTTTCGGTAGTCCATGCAAATTCTCCAGCCTGTGACGGTTCTTGTAGATATCAATTCATTGTTGTCATTTTTCACAACGTCATGCCACCCTTTTTAGGAACACATTGAACTGGGCTCACCCAGTTGCTGTCAGAGATTGGGAAAATAATTCCCGCATCTAACCACTTTATTACTTCCTTCTTCACCACTTCCTTCATGTTGGGGTTCAGCCTCCTCTGGTGTTCCCTGGAAGGTTTGTGACCCTCTTCCAGCAGAATCTTGTGCATGCAGTAGGCGGGGCTGATCCCCTTGATGTCTGCCATGGTCCACCTAATGGCAGTTTTGCACTCCCTTAGTACCTGCAAGAGTTGTTGAGCCTGCACATCTTACAAACTAGATGAGATAATAACAGGTAATATGGAGTCAGGCCCTAAAAATTCATACCTGAGGTGGGCGGGCAATGGCTTTAACTCCAGCTTTGGTGGTTCTTCGATGGATGGCTCGGCTGGAGGAGTTTCTCTCTTTTCCAAGTGCAAGGGCTCAAATTCTAGATTTCTTTCCCAGAACCCTCTACCTTCTAATGCCAACACCCATTCCGCCAAATCATCACCATTCACTTCATCCAAGTTCATCAAACATGCAGAAGGGGGTCCTCAATAGTCAACACCTCATCATCAGACTCTACTATTACATCCACGGCATCAATAAGAGAGCAATTGGTGAATTCGCTTGGTCGCCTCATAGACTTCTGCACATTGAATGTTATTTCTTCATCATTGAGTCTCATCTTGAGCTCCCCAGTCTCACAATCAATTAGAGCTCTACCCGTGGCTAGGAAAGGTCTTTCTAAGATTATAGGAATCTTTTCATCCACTTTGCAATCCAGGATCACAAAATCTACAGGGAACACAAATTTCCCTGCCTGAATCAGCACATCATCTAAGATCCCAGACGGTCGTTTCACGGTCCCGTCGGCCAGCTGCAACAACATGGAGGTGGGTCTAGCTCTCCCAATTCCCAACCTCTTATAAATAGCAGGGGCATAAGATTAATGCTGGCCCCTAAATCACAAAGTGCCTTAGCAAAGGCAAAATTACCAGTAGTGCATGGAATTGTAAAGCTCCCTTGATCAGACAACTTTTCTGCAATTGGTATAGACACCACTGCACTACAGGCCTGAGTAAGTGTAACCGTGGCCAAGTCTTGAAAGTCAAACTTCCTGGACATCAAGTCCTTCATCATTTTTGCATATCCAGGCATCTCCTTTAAAGCTTCAATCAATGGTATATTTACCTGAATTTGTTTAAGCATCTCAAAGAACTTCTTATATTGCTCCTCTTTTTGATGTTTGGCCAACCTCTGCGGAAAAGGTGCAGGAGGTCTTTTCTTCCCAATCACTTGGGACTGATCTTTACCAGCTACTATCTCAATTACTGGCTCTTGAACTGGCTCAACTACTTTCTCGGTCTCCTGCTGAATGCTCTCTTCTTCCTGCGCAGGTTGGACTGTCACCTCTTTCAGTTTAGTTGACTCATCCAGCTCAATGGGCACTGGTATGAGTGTCTCAGCCTGTCTAATTTCTCTTGCTCTCTCTTGCTCTACATCCAGGTCTCTGCCATTACGTAGACTCACTGCTATCAACTACTTTGGGCCATGATCTTTTGGATTTATCTGGGTGTATGCAGGTAATGTCCCCTGAGGATGATTGTTCAGAGACATTGAAATCTGGCCCATTTGCACTTCAATACTTTTAATTGGTGCATCATGTGCATCTACTCTTTCATTTATTTTTGCATTGGACCCAATAACTTGCTGCATCATTGCTTCAAGTCTAGCGAACCCATCTTCTTGCCTTCCACCATGCTGCTGCTGAGGTGGGGGATACCCTTGCTGCTGATTGTGATTATTGTACCCCTGTGGCCTTGGATAAGGTGCCATATTGTTGGGGGGGTCTCACACCTCCCATATTCCAGTGCTAAACTGTGGCTGAGCTGGCCTGTATTGCTGCTGATTCTGCTGACCCCAGTTCTGATTGCCCTGTCTTTGTCCTCCATAGTTCGACACATAGTTCATGTCTTCAGGGTGCTGGTGATGATGATCATGTTTCGCGTTCCAAGGATTACCAATTGGCTGACTAATGCAAGATGTGCACAAGCCCCCATTGGTAGTATCCACAATATGCATTTGCTATTTCTGCCCTGATTCCTCCACCTTTTTGGTGAGTATGCTCATAGTAGGGTTGCCACATTTTCAGCCATGGAATTTGATGGATCAAAAGGCACTGAGTGCACCAGTGGAGTGATAGGTGCATTCCTGGTCGTCCACCCCGAATTCTGTGCCATTTTGTCAAGCAGACTCTCACCTTCTCTCCAGCGTTTGCTCAAAAATGCCCCACCAGCTGAGGCATCTACAATGTTCCTCATGCTATCTAACAGTCCCTTGTAAAATCATTGTCCCAACATGTGCTCTGGAATACCATGGTTGGACATATAACCAACATTCCTTTAAACCGGCTCCATGTCTCATGCAGTGTCTCCATTGGTTTCTGTTTAAAGCTCACGATCTCATCAATTTGTTGAGCCGTTTTGTTGGGCGGGTGGAACTTGATGTGAAATTGCTTGACTAACTCATCCTAAGTTTCTATAGAGTTTATGGGGGAGTGAATTTAGCCAGACCTGAGCAGCTCCTGTCACCGATAATGGAACCAATAACAACCTGATTGCTTCCGGAGTTACATTGGGCCGCCTTTGGGTTTTGCAGATAGACATGAAGTTCTTTAAGTGTTGCTGAGGATTTTCGACTTGTGTCCCTGAAAAGAGTCCCTTGTTTTGCAACAAGTGCGACATGTTATTTGTGATCTGGAACGATTCAGCTTGTATCGCGGGCACAACAATGGCAGTGGCCAGATTGTCAGCTGTGGGTTGTGCCCAATGATATAGTGCAGCCTCAGGCATAGGAGGTGCCACTTCTCTGAAGTTTCCATTGACGTTGTCTACGTCACCCATGTCAATTTTAAGTTTGTGTGTTTGTTGGGGTTGTTGAAGTCTTTTGTTGGCACGGTTCAATATCCGGAATGTTTTCTCGGGGTCTGAGAGTCCTTCAAGTAGTTCTCCAGTCCTCATAGAATTTCTAGGCATACACCTCTGCAACCAAATCAACAACCGTCAAAATTTTAATGAAAAATTGGGTATAGAAAAAACTGACTTCACTCAGAATTTTTGTATTTCTATCAATGGTAATTGATAATTCCGTTAAGTCCCTAGCAATGGCGCCAAAATTTGATCGCGCCCAACTATGCCTTATAAAAAGGACAATGCAAACGTTGCAAATATAACCTGAGTATTATGCCAGAGTCGAATCCACAGAGAATTAACCTATTAATCACTATCTTTAGACCTACTAAACTCTTTAGAATCAATTTCCCAAACGTTGAGAATCACAGTTGATGGTGTTTTTAATAACTAAGATTAACAGTAAATAATAGCTGTAAACTAAAGATGCTAAGTTGTAAACAATATTGAGAAAGCGCTAAGGTAATGATTTCCCCTATTGATGAAATTCCTTCTATTTATGTTTCATACAAATTCACCAACACAATCTATCAATCATGAACGCTCTTCTTACCGTAAATCTCTTCCGAGTAATCGCAGTAATTTACTAAATGCACTCTCCCGAGATACACTAGCAGCTTTGTTTATCACAGTTCACTTAAGATTGCACCCAAGGTTTTGTTATCCCTAATACCTCCTTTAAACCCGTAGTTATAGATCCCTCTTATACTTTGGGAGTGGTGTTGTTCAACATTCACCTAAATATGCGCTCCCTCCCGAGTTATGCACACTAAATAGGCACAGCTAATTGAGGATCCTGTCAATTAACTACAACAAACACGTAGTTGAACAAATAGAAATTAAAACTAGCAAACTGTATTCACATAAACAAAAAGTTCATCCCTTAACAGGTTCCATCAAAACCCTAGACAAAAGATTTAGCTACTCATAACTATGGGTAAATAAAGTAGAACAATATTCAGAAGCATAATTGCAAGAAAAATTAACGAAGAAGAAGATATGATATTTTGGGTGATCTCTCACACTAGTTTTTCTTACCAAAGTACTCTATAAAACAACACATGCCTCCTTTGGGCGAAGTCTAGTGTTTAAAATAGTGTTTTGGGCTAAAAATCCAGTGTTTTGCACTTAAGTCCCTGAACTTTTCTGCCTCTGCCGCGGTTCTGCCGCGGTTACAGTAGAACCGCAGCCAAACACCTTCTCTGAATCTCAGCTTGTCCGCGACAGTCCTCTACCGCAGTTCGGCCGCGGTTACTGTGGAACCGCGGCAGTTCATCTCCAGGCCTGGCTTGAGCTGCCTTCGCGTGGTTCACTTGGCGGATATTTTTTGGTCTCTTTTTCTCCATATTTGATCCCAAAAGTACTCCATAGCCTTCTCTTGTCATATATAACCTGCAAAGTATGAAAACGCTAATCAGAGCATTTTGTTATCACTTTTACCATCAAAACCATACAAGAAGGTGGTTCTTTAGGGCCTAATTATAGTTAAATTCACCTATTATCAATACAGTTACTAGGAATCTCTAGTCATAATGCTTTTTTAGGTTACATAAGGTAACAAGCAATCAATATAATTAATCCCATTAATGAGCCCAAATTTAGTAAGGGAACTACTACAATTGTACGCACCTACATAAGCGCTTGTATTTCATATTTAAAAGGACAACGAATGTTATTGAAATCCATACTGTTATTCTTTGCTTTATTCTCAAAGCTTTAAGCCTTTATTTTTGGGAGTGATTATTAGTTTACTTTTTATTTTCTCAGTCAATTATTTTCATTCTTCGACCCATTTTTTTCTAATAACCATTGGGAAAGCAAAGTAAATCTTGATTATAAATAATCCAATTTCTTCTAGATATTGACTTTGACCAAGAATTCTATTTTTGATTAAACAAATTAGTTCTGTTACCGGAAATTTGACAACCTATTCATTTACTAAACTTTATTTTTTTAACAACTAACTATGTCAAACATTAACGAGAACGATCAGCTGAACCAACAAGGTGGGACTCCACCACACCACACATCTACAGGATCCCCTCGACAATCCCGTGATAATTCACCCGAAAGGTCTGCTTCGCGCGTTGATGATCAGCAAGGAAATGACCAAACCGTAGAGCAGGATACTCTAACGCAGTTGATTATAGAACACGTAAACAGTGCACTGTATGCTTTTGTTGGAGGATTACCCAATGCGGCGCAAACTCCTCCGCCAGTTAACACGACAACTTTAGAGACCCCATGTTTAGAACATGATAACTTTCGAAGTGGAAAAATTCCTAATTAATCTCATAGTAGAGGGTCAGGTATACCAAATAATTCTATTTTACAAAGTTTATTGCTAACTTTACAGAAACATTGAACGAGCAAAACGATCATATAGAGCAAATACATGGCGTACCACCCGTGATCAAAGGTGTGGATATTGACAAGTATTCACAATAACCTCGGAAGCCAAGTGCAACACCTTTACCAATTCCTAAAAAGTTTAAAATGACTGATATTCCCAAATATGATGGAACAATTGACCCTCGAGATCATGTGGCTGCGTTCACTATTGGCATGATAGGCAAACATTTAACCAAACAAGAAATCGAATCGGTTTGGTTAAAAAGTTTGGTGAAACACTCACAAAGGGAGCATTAACGTGGTATTCTCTTTTACCTGAAAATTCTATTGACTCTTTTGCTGAGCTTACAGATTAATTTATAAAAGCACACTCGGGAGTTCAAAAAGTTAAAAAGTGGATGGAAGACATCTTTAAAGTTAAATAAGGGAGTACTGGTAGCTATGCCATTTGCGAGCAACTTGAACGAGAAAAGTTCATAAGCCACGAGGATACTGAAGGAAAGTTTACGAGAATTTCCTGTAACAACTTGGAACGATATATACAATAGATATAGTACAAAGCTACGGAAAGAAGAGGATACATTCGCACCTCCAAGTGCCAAAGAAAGATCAGGTTCGAGATGCTCAGAATCAGAAAGGCGGTATGGTAAAAATAGGTACGAGTCATACATGGGACCTATGGGACAAGATTCTTTGTCAAAAGTGAAGAATCCACTATTTAATCCAAGGTCAGGGCAAAAAGATTCGGGATCTTCATTTAGATTCAAAAAGGAGCGGATGCTCAAAATATTGATTCCGATACATAAACAAGGATAAGGGATTGCAACTTTAACGTTAGTACCTCTGAATTAGTGGTTGTTGTAAGAGGTATGGGAGATAAGGTGCGATGGTCAAGAGAGACGAGGTCAAATCCTAACAAAAGAAACCCAGATTTCTGATGCGAATTTCATAATGATCATTGCCATAGAACAACAAATTGCAAGCTTTTGCAAGGGGAGGTCGAACATTTATTAAAGCAAGGTTATCTTATTGATCTGTTCAGTGAGAAATGAATACAATCATACATGGATAATAGATAGGAACCCCCAAAACCTCCATCGCCAAAAAGAACAATCAATGTCATAACTGGAGGAGATGAGGTTAACAGAGTGACATATACAGCCACAAAAAAGACGCCAACGGTCATTGTTACTCATGGGAAAAGAGTTCGCCAAGTCTTAGATGGAGACCGTATAACATTTAACGATGAAGATGCGGATGACTTAATGATTCGTAACAACGATGCACTAGTAATATCTTTTCTTGTACATGATACTAATGTAAAACGAGTTTTGATTGATCCAGATATCTAAATAAATATCATTTTACTAAGGGTGGTGAATGAAATGCAAACTAATAATAAGGTCATACCAAAAACATGAACCTTGTCTGGGTTTGATAATTCAAGCGTAGTTATGAAAAGGTAAGTTGTACTTACAACATTTGTAGAAAGGGTCGTCAAGGATACGAAGTTCCAGGTGATAGACGCGGATATGGCCTATAATATGATTATAGGAAGGTCATAGATTCATGATATGGATGCTGTAACATCCACTTTGCATCAATTCATTAAATTTTATTCACAATGGGGAATCCATCAAATCTGCGTAGAGCAGCAAAGCTTCATGAAATATCAACTCGGTGGTATTCGCAAGTACAGGAGCCAACGATCCAAAAGCAGAATAACAACCACAAAATTTAGTTGAGGGTGTTGCTGTTAAAGTCTCAACTAAAGACACGCTAGGGCAAACTGATGTCGACTAGAGACTTGATGGATTCAAGAGCCTGAGGAAAATGAGAACATTAAACAACCACCAAGGAGCTTGAAGCCGTAATATTATTTGACCACTGGCTAGAAAAGAAGGTTTACGTCGGAGAAAATATGAGCCCCAAGATGAAAGGTTAGTTAATTGAATTTTTACGTGCTAACACAGATTGCTTTGCTTGGTCGCACTCATATATGACAGTATACCACCGGAGGTGATGACTCATAAACTAAATGAGGATCCATTACACCTGTTTGTCAAGCAAAAGAAAAGGAAGCAATGATCCTTCAAAAATAAAGTAATCCGAGATAAAGTACAAAAGATTTAGAAAATTCGTTCAATACGAGAGGTAAAATATCGTGACTGGTTAGCTAATACCGTTGTGGTTCCAAAACAGAAAAGAAAATGGCGAGTTTGTGTAGAATATACTGATTTAAACAAGGCTTGTCTTAAATATTTATTTCCTTTACCACATATAGATCAACTAATTGATTCTACCGCAGGTCATGAACTTTTTAAATATTTAGATGCGTACTCAGGATATAACCAAATGAAAGTAGACCCTCTAGATGATGAAAAAACTTCCTTTATAAAAGACAGGGGGACTTAATTGTTATAAAATCATGCCATTTGGCTTGAAAAATGCTGGAGCCACATATCAAAGATTGGTGATGAAAATGTTTCAAGAACATCCGGGGAAGACCACTAAAGTCTACATAAACGATATGTTAGTCAAGTCAACACAAGAGAGAGATCATTTCAACACTTGTCGGACACCTTTAAAGTTTCTGCAAGTATAATATGAAGCTAAATCCAGAAAAATGTTCTTTTGGCATGGCTTCAAGTTTTGCACCCCCTTTTTCCTTGCGGAGTCTGGGTTCCGATATTTTGGGGACAACTCCTTTCCTTTTGTGAATTTGTATGGAATTTGAATAGTCGCTATCTAACGGATTTAAGGTGTGTTAGGCATCTAAAGCAAGTAACTCATAAATCGGTTTGCATTACCAGAGATTGGATAAGGGCTTGAAATAGCTTTGAGGGGAAGGTGTTAGGAACCCCTCGAGGTCCATAACGTTGGGTCCCCGCCAAACTTAATTTAAGTGAATTAGTTTTATAAGCAGATAAACAAACATACATTACTTTTAAAACATGGAGTAAAGGGGTCCTAGCTTTTTTAGCCTATGGGATCACTTCTGTGCAATACTTGGTAACCGTCCCCAAATTGAGGTGCTACACATAGCATTAGCGCACAGGTCAACATATCCCTTACTACCCGATTACCCTCCCATTAATTATTACCTATGAGTTCTAACAACATCGAATACGTATCCTATACGTGCACTACCCGTCCCTTGACTGTGGCCTTGAAGGTGTTTAGGACCTCTATTTAAGGAAGTGCTAGACTCACTTATGTTGTTTTAAAAGGAGAAAACTAAGCGACAAACAAAAATTCAAATAGGACTATCACATAAAAATGCAATTAAGGGGGGATCATATTTACCTACACAAATAAGAAAACAATTGCACACCTCAAACAAACAGTTTTAAAAGATTTAAAGTCCTATAGCAGGATATCTAGATTAGCACAAAATATGCAGTAGTTTCATTAAGGCGAGGCAGTCAATACCTAATCAGTTTGCCTACTGATTTTCTTACTTCCTGAACGTGGGCAGTTTATAAGCAGTCAAACAAATGCAGTTTTGGCAACTTTAGGGTTTTAATTATCCTACAGGCTTTCCTAGGCGATAACCAGCAGGATCCTATAGGTATGATATCTAAACGTATTATAAATCAGTGACTAGTTTAAACAGGCAAATTTTATCCGTTTAGACCATATAGGCATGCTCTCCATGTGCTAAAAATGATCACAAGCATTACATAACTGATTTTACATGTTTATCTCTATGAGCATGATATCTAAGTGTTGGAACTGATTTTAAATCATGATTTCCTATGGACAGGATATCTAAGTGAGAAGAATATTATACGAGTTGATAGTTCCAAAAAACGATCCTATATGCATGGTTTTTAATGCACGTTGAGACTTGAGGATATGTATGAACATCAGTTTTGTCACAAAAATTGATAAACGTCTTATAACAGGATTTCTAGGATGCAAAGTGGAAATTCAGGACAGATGTAGAGACAAGGCCTCTAGGCATGGTTTCTAATGTATATAAATAATCACAACAATCCAATAGGCATGATTTCTAACGCGTATAAATGATCACAACTGTCCTATAGGCATGATCTCTACCCGATCCCAACAAAGATATATGAGAATCCCTCCCAGCTTTCACTAATACCCCAATATCTGTTTTTACAAAGATTGTTATTATAGACCAAATTAACAAATTATACAATGAAAGAACCATTACACTATAGGGAGACTTCATAGGCCCAATATCAATGAAAGAACCATTGCACATGTGGTACCACACCTGCGATCCTTTTCCGCAGGTGCGGAAATACGAGAAGCAGCACAGGTTCTGCAACATTAAAAGTCCAAAACTCCCCGATCGCCATCCGAAATCACCCCGAGGCCCCTGGGACCTCAACCAAAAATACCAATACCTCCTATAACATCATTCGAACTTGTTCCTATTATTAAAACACCTCAAATAACACTAAAACCATCATTTCTCATAGAATTCAAGCCTAAGTTCTTTAAAAACTACCGAAATACGCATTCGATCAAAAACCCAACCCAAACACCTCCGAATAACCTAAAATTTTTCACACACATTCCAAATTACCTAACGAAGATACTGCAACTCTCAGAATTCCATTCCGATCCTCGGATCAAATTCTCACCTATCAACCGGAATTCGCCAAAATACTAACTTCGCCAATTCAAGCCTAATTCTACACCGTACCTCCAAAATCACTCCCGATCCCACTCCAAGGTTACAAATCATCCACCGAAGCTAACCAAATCATCGGAAACCACATCCGAGCCTCCTAGCATATAAGTCAATGTCCAGTTGACTTTTCCAAAACAAGCCTTCCTTAAAGAGACTAAGTGTCTTTTTTCCTTCTAAAACCAATCAAAATCAACTTGTTCACACCAAACACTGATAATGAAGCATAAAGGAGCAGAAAATGGGGGAAACGGGGCGGTAAATCACGTTACAACGGGTCGGGTCGTCACAACCACATGGATGTTGATGAATCTGTGGTAGTACAAAATTAATTGAGAGCTCTAGAAGAGCCAATTATTACTATTTTGGAGAAACACAATTGATTACCATTAAGGTATTTTATTATAGTAAGTCTCAAAGAAAATTATTCGGTTTCCAAAGTATACGCGAAAGCGGTTGATTTTATTAAGACTATAAATAAATGAAAGATTTAATAGTTTCTATTACTACAACTTGTAGCGGGGTAATATGTATGTGAAAAGCTACCCGTTTTATTCTCCAATTTGTACTATATAAAAAAAAGAATACCACAATGAAGTGGATATTTATTGATATAAAAATCCATATCATAATAAACTTGGAGTGTATTCATAATTGCACACATCATGGTGTAAACATGAAGTTTATCAATATTGATAATTTATCTAGTTGGCATAATTTGTTTAGCCATGTTAATTCAACTATGATGTACAAAAAATAAAAGAGAATTCACATGGGTAAATATTAAAGAACTAGACAGTTCTTTACGAACTCTCTTACACATTGCTTGTTCTCATTAATTAATAGACCAATTAAAGTTGGGATTGAATCCCATGAATGCTGAAAATATCAAAGGTGAATATTGTCACATTCACCTGCCATGTATACCACATAAGATGCATCTATGAGTTGGTTACATGTGCGATTATTAACCCGCAACATGGTATTTGCGAGGCAACTTGCTCAATAATTTAATTTAGAGCATATTCCAGATTTTCTATTCAAGAAGTTCATTTTGATAAGTTGGTTTACATCGTAGTTGGTTTAGCAAAATGATTTATTGAGTGCCTCCACTTGATAGTTAAACAATTGCTTATGAGAACAAAGTTTTGTATATCAGTTTGATATACGTTATATACGAAAGTATATTATTTTCTCCCCTCATGGTTCATGGTCAGGAACCAAATAATTCCATCTTATTATTATTGATGTGCAGTGTATATTTTGATTAACACCATAACGCACAAAGATGGATTTTTAAAATTCAGAAAGCAAGTTAATTTTTCTAACATGAGGGGGAGACATGATAAATAGTTGAGAAAACATTACGTGGAATGAATTATCATTTGTATAGCTAGATCCTCGAATACGATAATATGAACTTGAAGTTCATAAAAGATAATTTATTTGCAGTATATTGCAAAGCATATGCCGTACGTATTTGCTGACCCAAAGAAAGTAACTATATTCTCATTGCAAATGCTCATATTAAGTCCTAGACTGACAAAGACTATGGTACGCTTAAAGTGTATAGACAAATCTGTTTTAAAATAAACTTTTTGATAAAGAAGATGAGCAAATGATCAAAATGATCATAATAAAGGAGGCAAGTGATCTAGAAGATCAAATGACATAACACTTTATAAAATTTCAGAAGAAATTCAGGTACCTGAATATATGAATGAAGAGATCTCTATGTTATGTTTTTATGCAAAATAAGGAGGTTGGAACCTATATAAAATATTTGTCGACGACATCTATAATAGCGCTAAACATCTATGAGGATCTTAAATCTAGATAAACAATGCAAGTAGAATTGGTTTCATATGAAAGACATGTTGTTTTGGACCCTGCAGTTCAAACACTTGAAAGTATAAAGTCAATAGTATGTGCAAACACTTGAAAGTATAAAGTCAATATTTTCTTTTGGGTTCATTCGAGCTTCTGAAGCTGTTTGCTAAGTATTTGTGTAACTTATTTGTTCATCGTCTTTAAACTTAATTGATATTGAAATACCTAATTTCTTTTGGGACTATTCGAGTTTCTGAAACTATTTGTTCGATTTATTTATTTATCATCTGATTAAGCTTGAATATTATTAAAGAAAACCTATGTCTTTGGGTTTGAGATTACTCGTTTGAATACCTGACTTGATTTGAAGTTCCTTTGTTTCAACATTTCTTTTCTTTATGTTATTCCATTGATTCTGGGCTCTTACTATAGTTGAAACTCGACTATGCTTTTCAGAAGGGTTTTCTCACTTGTTTGAGACCCTTTGTAAGCTTCTGATACTCTATTTTCTTTACTATTGATTAAATAAGGCCTGACCAACTTCTTTATATCAACAACATCAATAGAGTTTTAATTGTCATGCGGATCAGTGAATTTCTCATAATATTTTTCAAGAATAGAATGTTCGTTCATGAAAGAGAAAGAAATTACATCATCAATATCCAATAGGACCAATAAGCTATAGTTGATATGGACTTAGCTGTTACAAGTATGTAATCGAGACACTTGAAAAAATTAGACTTTGGATTGGGTAGGGTCCGCGCGAACGCAGGCCCCCACTACCACAAATTATGACGTAGGCTCGCCCACTTGAGCCGACCTTAGGCGGGCGCCCCTCCGGAGTGCAATGGAGGTCACCAACTGTGACGACCCGACCCTTCGTCTCATGAGTTACTACCCCGTTCTTCCCATTTTCGGCTTTCTTCTGTTTCATTACCGGTATTGGGTGCGTTAAAATTTATTTGGAGTGATTTTGATAAGAAATGAGACAACTAGTCTTTTTAAGGAAGAATT
>MU689669.1:4299-24572 GCA_026770625.1 Nicotiana glauca
GTGAAAACCCTCACGGGCATCGTAAGGCGATAGTGAGTTGAGAGAAAAATTAAAATGAGAGAGGCTTGATGGTGAAAACCCTACGGGCACCACATGTCGGCTAAGGATTGTGAACCAGATCGGGCAAATGGAGCATTGAAGATCAGCTTCACGGCGAAAATTGCAACAAGAGCTGAACATCAGATTTGCTAAAAGAGTAGGCTACATGTGCATGTCAAGGTCGCTAGAGTCGGTATCCACTCTGAAGGTTTCTTGTTAGGAATCGTCTCTTTCCATTTTCCTTCACTCTATTCTTCCCCTCTTGTTTTGCTCCCCTTTCTGAGTCTTTTTATTCATAAGAAGTGAGAAATGAATTCAAAATTTGCCACCAGCTTTCCAATTGCATAAAATGGGGTCTGGCTAGCATATCAAAGCATCACAAGTCAAGAAAAACAACAAGAGCATTGAGCTGGTAATAATCAACATGCTTTTGGGTGAGGCAGAAGGATTGGTTAAAGTCAGTAAAGAAACAGTGCAACAAACAGAAGGTATAGGGTTTTTAATATGTGTGTTCTATGGTAAGGATGACAGCGGAAGTGGTTAGACCGGAAACAAGCAGGGTTTTCAAATGGAAATGAAAGTTATCTGCAAGTAAAGGAGCAACAGACCTCATGGCCGAGGCCATCAAATAAGACAGGAAACAATAACATACTGTGGGGGGCAATAGACATGATTTGGGAATTCATGTAAGACTCAAAGATCAGGAATATGCCAGTTCACGAGCAATGACCCAAAAGAAGATATTGGACTTGAACAGAGAAGGGGTATTTCCTGTGACACAGATGACGGGGAAAAGTGGTTAATCAGTAAACATGCAGGATCTTCTAGAAGAATCAGTTGTCATAGAAAACATATGGGGTCAGATAAGAAGACTAGAAGTCGTCAAGAAGGGCGAAAATTATCAGCCAAGTTTCAAAGATGGTCGGACAATGCAAAGCATGGAAAGGAGAAAAGGAAAGCCATCCCAGCGGAAGTAACACAACCAACCACCGCATTTTAAACTGACAGAATTTTCTTTAATTTGAAACAGGGGCATGGAAATGTTATTGATGGCAGAAAGATATGCTACAGGAGGATTATCAAACTGGGGCAGAAAATTTTCTGTCGTGTTTTCTTGAAGTTGGGTACCCATCTGAAGAACATGAAATTCAATATAAGTGTTTTTAAAAAAAAGAGAAAAAGAGAGGGAAGTAGTTTTCAGGAAAGAAACACCAGTTTTAAGAAAAGTAATTTTCGGAGGATTGAAACACTAGTTTTAGGGAAGTGGTTTTGTGAAGGAGGACAACACCAGTTTTTAGGGAATTGGTCCTGAAGGAGGACAATTCAAGTTAGAAGGTAGATAAAATAAGTTTCGGAGGAAAATAGGTAATAAATAAAAATCTTAGTCTGTTGAAACTTTCACCTAAGATAAAAATCTTTGTCCGATGAATTTTTCACCTAAGATAAAGATAAAAATCTTAGTCCGATGAATTTTTCACCTAAGATCAAGATAAAGAAATCTTAGTCTGTTGAATCTTTCACCTAAGATAAAAATCTTAGTCTCAGAAATTGGAAAAAGAAAGGAAGGCATAATTAGAAAAAAAAGGGGAAGGCAGAAGTTGAAAAAAGAAAGGAAGGCATAATTTGGGAAAAAGAAAGGAAGGCATAATTTGTAAAAGGAAAGGAAGGCAGAATTTGAAAAAAAAGAAAGGAAGTTTGAAATTGAAAGATTAAGGAAGTTTGGATTCGAAAATTGGACCTAGTCTGATGAATTATCTCCTAGAGTCGAAATCTCAGTCCGATGGATCTTCCTCCTGAGATCACACAAAAAAATGGACCTAGTCTGATGAGTTATCTCCTAGGGTAAGAATTTTAGTCTGTTGAAATTTTCACCTAAGATAAAAATCTTAGTCTGTTGAATTTTTCACCTAAGATAAATGTAAAAATCTTAGTATGTTGAAACTTTCACCTAAGAAGAAAATCTTAGTCTGATGAATTTTTCACCTAAGATAAAGGTCAGAATCTTAGTCTGTTGAAACTTTCACCTAAGATGAAAATCTTAGTCTGATGAATTTTTCACCTAAGATAAAGGTAAAAATCTTAGTCTGTTGAAACTTTCACCTAAGATAAAATTTTAGTCAAATGATTTTACTTACAAGGGAAGTACAATCTAAATTTTAGCCTTTAAATTTTAATATCTGATAACATGATATGCCCAGTCAACATACTAGGGCAGAAAATTTTCCTTGTTTGTCTATTTTTGTAAGCAGGCGCCCACCTGGAGAACAAGGGAATACTTTCTCAAAGTAATCATAAGCAAGAGCCCACCTGAAGAACAAGGGAATACATTTCAAAGCAATCATAAGCAGGAGCCTACCTGAAGAACAAGGGAATACATTTCAAGCAATCGCAAGCAGGAGTCCACCTGAAGAATGGACACATATTTCGAAACACGGTCAAAGCAACAGCCAAAATTCCTTTGAAAGAATACAAGATGCAAGATCAAGGCAATACAAGAACACAAGATACCACGCATTAGATAGGATTTTTGTAATCATAGGGCATAGCCTAGGCTAGCTTCTTTTTATCTTTACATGGTGTAATAAGGGGGTCAGCAAGCAGTAACAGCAGCAACAGCAGTGAAATCACAGCTTCATGGTAGTCCCAGCTACCAGACACTCCTGAACTACACTGACCTGATTCCTGTTTAGCCCAGGATATGTAGGCAACCTCTGAAGCAGGGTGCGGTCAAAACTTTTCAAAAATGCTTCACAACGGAATACTCGAACGCGCAAAAATCGATCGTATTTGCTCACTTATCTTTGCACGAAAACTCTTCGTGTTTTCGAGCAAAGAGGGGCAGCTGTGAGCACTTGATTTTTGCCCTATATAAGAGTTATTCCCATAAAATCCAAACAAAAGATTTTTCCTATTTTTACAATTTTTGTGAATTTTGTATTAATTGTTTGCATGTTATTGGTGCATGTTGAGTCATATAAAAATACAAAAAATATGCATCTGCATTTAGGAATTTAATTTCACATTTTAGTATCAATTCATTTTAGAACAATTTAAAGAAAATTACAAAATAATAGTCTTAGGCCATTTTAATTGATGATTGTTATCTTTGATCTTAATTAATTTTAGGAATTAATTAGGCTTTGTTTTAGTTTTACAAAATCAGAAAAAATAAAATATATAAAAGGAAAATAAAAATAAATGAACAAAAGAAATGAGAAGAAACAATACATAGAAAACGCTGGTCTTAAGAACATTCAATTGGGCCAAATTAACGACCCAAATCAGAAATTTTCCGCCCGAGCCCAATAACACCCAAACCCGGTCCAACTTCCCCCATGATCAAAACAACGCCGTATTATGCAAATAATCTCAACCGTTAATTCTTGATCTGATGGTTGAGATTGTCCTGGCATTAGGGGTATAACACTGTCCGAATGTCCCTCCCTTACCCCATTTCCCATTGTCTTCTTTACCATGCATAAACCCTAGCTGCACCGCCCTAAAATCCTTAGGCCGTCGGTGGCGGCGCTGTCGACCAACGGCTCCCAAGTTTGTACTTCCTCATCGCCTTTATCTCCTCTCTCCAAATCCCCAAAAATCATCCTTCGAGTCATCGCCCAGCTTCTCGAATTTTGATTTTAAAATCAAAGTTAAAACCCTATTTCATCCAAATGGCCCCCAATCGGTACCTGATAATCCCTTGACCTTCCTCATCTTGAATCCCTGGGTGAAATCATTCGAATCCCTCTGAAACTCTACAAAGATTGAATCTAGGGTTGGTCCACGCGGGCTTGTTTAAAGAGCTTCGGTGCCAATTAATTTCTGCCTAAAATAGACGAGTAACGTTAACTGGAATTCAGTTTTGATAAACTAATCCGTGTGGAATCTGAGTGAGTTTCTTTTCTAGTTTATTCGTTTTCTTTGTTCTTCCTTTTTAATGGTAATATTTGTTAGTATGATCCATGTTAGATGGTAGTGTGTAATATTCATGCTTATTTCGATTCTTAGTTCTTCTCTCCTGTTGAAATTCTGCTAGTAGCTCAATTAATGCAATTGTTAGTTTAATTAGGTTTTCCCTTTGTTCTGATCATATGAGTGGATTTGGATTTGACCTAGTTCCAGTAATTAGTTTAATGCACTTGTCATAAGTTTGTTTAATCCAGTAGTATAAAAACTTAAAGTTCTTTTGATTTGTTCTGATAGATATTAGTTTGATTGATTTTAGTGTTTGATTTTATTTGTTAGTTGATAATGCAATAATGGTATTATTTAATTAAATAGTTCATTGTGTAAATTAGTTTTAGGATTTAATGATGATTAGAATTGATTTCCAGCCTTAATTAGATTTTGTTGGATTTATTAAGTCGACTATAGGAGTTTGTTTGGTTATAGCTTTTTTTTAAAAAAACATTAGTAATCATAATTAGTCTATAACAATAAAAATAAAGAAGAAAAAGGGTAAAAGGTTTGGGATTGGGTTGAGTTAAGATTGGTAATTCTAAAAGTAAAGTGAGGGCAATTTTGGGATAGTAAAATGAGTTAGTAGTAATATCAGCTTAGTTGTAGGGGTATTATAGGTATTGAAAAGGGTAGAATTAGTATATAATAGAATGCAAGTGAGGGTAAAATAGACATTTCAAAGGATAGGAACATAATAGATACAACTAGAACATTCTAGAATGGGTTTTAGTGTAAGTTTAAATAAAAAGGGTGTAGTAACTTGTTTAACAGGTCAGAAAAGAGGGGACTAATATGAAAATAATAAAAAATTGAATTTTTCTCCATTTTTAGTTCTATAAATAGGCAGTGATTCTGCCTTAAATCATAAGTTAGAAGCTCCAAAATTCCCCCCAAAATTTTTTTAATTTCAGATCTCAACTTCTTCTTCTAGATCTAAATTCCTCTCAAAAATCCAAAAACATAAGAAAATCGGTAAAAAAAAAACAAAATATCACTGTTTCATTGGAACATTCAAGTTAATTCTGATTTTTAGCTATTGAATCTCATTCTTCTAGTTTCCTGAAAATTTCAGAAGTATTTTGGTTAGTTTTCAAGTGGATTTTAGGCTCAATTGAGTCATTTTAGGATCAACTTGGGGTTTTGGCATTGTGATTGTTTCTCGGGAGCATCTAAAGTTCATTTGAGCTTGTTCAAGTTGATTTTGGGTTGATTTGCTAGTTTTCTATCAATTCATTGAATATTACTGGATTTTTGAACCTATTCTCGGGCTGTTGGTATCATTAATGCTGGAAATTGCTTCTTATTGCTGCTGATTCCATCGTTGCCCTGACTGACCCTTTCTCCTCCATTTTCATATTGTTTTCAGTTATTTTTACAGTTCTAAGTTGATATGTGGAGAATTGAAACAATTAATATGAAGCTATTTTGAAGAAATAAAGTCTGGCTTGAGTTGATTTGATGATTGAGTTGTTTGCAATTATGCTAATCTATACAGTAGATATATAGCAATAACATAAGATTTAAACAATTTACAATTTGTAATAATCAAACTGTGAAGTGGACTGTTTTAATTTCAGATTTCAATTCTATTCTTATGAACATGAGAAATATGTAGTCTATAGTTTAAATTTGGTTAACTTGTGTTATTAATATAAGGTAGTATAGTGTAATGTAGTTTAGTTCGTTTCTAGTGTATACAGAAATCCAGTAAAATTCGATAGTGCTATTGGTTGTATGAAACACAGTAGTTTTGCTATTTCATATCTAGTTCTTAGTGTAAATTGTTGAATTTTTAAGTTGTTAGGTTTATTGTTATTCATTAGCTGATCATACTACATATGATAAACATTTGCTACTTTAAGTTCACGTTCATGTCTGTGCAGTTCATGTGTCTTTTAAACTGTACTTGATAATTTTTTTTGGGATACATTAGCAGTCAGGAATAGAACAATTTGAACCAGAAATCATAATATCAAATAAATTGTTAAGTTGTTTTCTTTTGGCATAAGTTTGGGCAGCATTTGGATCAAGTTGTATTAACATCAAAGTCACTTGGGCCTAAGATGCTTGAAATGAGCGCCCATGTCCATGTTATTTCATTTCATACTTTGATTTGGGCCAAGGTCTCGACCGTTAGCCTATTAATGCAATATATACACCTTTATCCTTTGTTGCGCTCATCTTGGAGCCCAATGGGCAAATTGATACAGAATCGTTATAGGGATTATTTTAGTTCAATAATAAATACTTAGGATGATTCCTTATATTATTAGAGAAAACATAAAAATAGGAAATGTTAATTGTCTTAGGTTTGCCCTTAATAATAAATGAGACGAGCCTCGCCAAATAAATATAGATAAATTGCGGGGCCCTCAATAATTGTTATATGAAAATACTTAGAATTTAGATGAGCCATTTAGCGAATTTCATGGCTTTCAAAAATAATAACGCGATAGACTCTTTAGGCACGACTTTAATAAAATTACTTTCTTAAATTCGGGTGCACATTTATATGACCCAAATCCAAATCTCAACGAAGTCGAAATGTGTCAAAGGGTGCACTGGTGTGACGTGGTTCGAGATACATTTTTACGACGTTGCAATTCTTATAAAAAAAATAAATATATAAAAGCGGATTAGCAATAAAAAGCACATAAGATAGAATATGTATAAAAATAAAATAAAAGCCAAATATGACAGTTGAGCGACCGTGCTAGAATCACGGAACCCGGGAATGCCTAACACCTTCTTCCGGGTTAATAGAATTCCCTATCCGGATTTCTGGTTCACGGACTGTTAACAGAGTCATAATTTTCTCGGTTCGGGATTTAACCGGTGACTTGGGACACCATTAATCTCCCAATTGGCGACTCTGAATAATTAATAATAAATCCCATTTCGATTGTCCTTTAAGTGGAAAAACTCCTTTATGCCCTTGTGGGTGTAGGAAAAAGGAGGTGTGACACCAATCATCTCCACCTCCTGCATATCAGCCTACTTCACCCAAATACTCCCAACCTGTACACGTCTACCAAGCCTACAACACCCAACAAGCTCACTATCAATCACCTCGCCAAAATTTCCCTAGACCCCAACCAAACTTCGACCGTAGATCTCCCAAGCAATATACTGCCATTTCCGAACCAATCGACCAGCTGTATGAAAGGCTGAAAGTTGTTGGTTACGTCACCCATATCCCTGCCATAACTCAAGAAAATCCTTCCCAATGGATCAACCCAAACAAAACCTACGCATACCATTCCGGCATGAAGGAGCATACCATTGATGAATGTCGCTCTCTAAAGGATAAGATCCAGGCTCTGATTGACAACAAGATAATCGTGGCAAAGGAGCCTACTCCGAATGTCCGCAATAACCCTCTACCAGACCACAATGGTGGAGGTGTTCACATGATTGAGGTAGAATATGATTGGGACCCCAAATGATCGATCAGATTAATCATTGAAGGTGACGAGCCAAAGAAACCAACAGTCATACTTAATCCGATTGTAGTCCAAATTCAGCCTTCTGGAGACGTTGAAGTGAACATGTCCGTACCACTCGAGTTTGAAGCACCTTCTTCTGTAAAGACGTCGGGACCAATTGAGGTCAAGTTTGGGTCCCTAAAGGCACCTACTCCATTTGAAGTTGTTGTGTTACCTTCCAAAGCAAGGGGTACCCATCCCAGTGGCAATATCAGCCATAGCACCATTCTATACGAAGGCCATCCCTTGGGATTACACAGCCGAGGCAAGGATAAAAGGAAAAGCCAAAATCGGAGAAGCAGTTGTGGCACACGATATGACAAGAACCGGCAGGGTTTATACTCTAGAATATTTATCTGAACCAAGTAAGCAGGCCTCTGGACGACCTATTGAAACTGGGCACGATAATCTCTGGAGGAAGATACAAGCAAAGGAGTACTCAGTCATTGATCAACTGAATAAAACACCGGCACAGATCTCCATCCTAGCTCTATTGCAAAGCTCTGATGCACATAAGAATGCCTTGTTAAAAATACTAAGTGAGGCATATGTACCCAGAAACATAACTGGTGGGGAAATGGCAAACATGGTAAGGAAAGTATTGGAGAGTCACAAAATCACTTTCCATGAAGATGAGCTGCCACCGGAAGGGCTAAGACACAACAAAGCATTGCACATCACTGTGTATGAGGATTATTTCATCACCAGAATTCTAATTGACGGAGGTCCAGCCTCAGCATTTTTCCCTTGGTGACTCTTAGAACATTGGGAAATAGCCTGCATGAGATCAAGGATGGAGCCATCAATGTCAAATCTTTCGACGGTTCCCAAAGGTCCACTATTGAGGAAATCAGTTTGTGCTTGCAAATGGGACCGACTTGTTTCGACATTGACTTTCAAGTGATAGACATCCCAGCATCTTACAACTTGCTATTGGGACGGCCCTAGATCCATGCCGCTGGAGCTGTTGCATCAACCCTACATCAGGCAGTGAAATTGGAATGGAATCACCAAGAGGTGATTATTCACGGCGACGGTAACAACCCCATATATAGTCGCCAGACCATCCCAGCAATCGGAGGAAGAAGGAAGATAGGCAGAGAAACCTACCATCACATTGAGCGAGTCAACGCTGTTGATAAGGACAAATGGTGGGATAGCAAAATCGAAAGCATATTGAACAGGTACGGATACAAACCTGGCAAAGGACTCGGAAAGAATCTTCAAGAGATTGCTAAGCCTATCAAATTAAAGAAACATGGTACCACTTTTGGTTTGGGATATGAATACAATTGGGAAGAGTTCAACCACTGGTCGCCACCATGGTGCAATCTCTACTACCCACTAGAAGATTCGATACCTCGCTTGGAGCAGACTTTTCAACCAGTTGATGTTATATATGGGTCAGAAGAAGAAAATGCACTGGCAACGATGAAGAATTTGTTCTTGGAAGATGATAATATGGACTGTTGCATCATTTTCGAGGAGGAGGGGGAGGAAGGCCCTTCTATACATGTCGTAAGCTGCGGAGCACGCCTCAACAATTGGTCCGTCAGAAGCACCAGGGCCCGAAACTTTTTAGGGTAGCAAGGCTGAACAAAACACCATGCATTATCTTTATTTTTTGCTAGTTGATTTTATCTCTGCATTTTTTTAATTTTCGAAATAAGAGCTCCAATGTTCAAAACAATTATGAAATTTATCAAAGCATTTTAGTTTCTCATAAATCTTGCTCTTATTACTTTTTATCATTTACTTTATTTACATAGCATTACTATTACTTATCTTGATGAACCGATGATTGTGACATGCACGAGACAACACAACAAACGTATATAGACTCAGAAGAAGACGATATACTAGAAGAGGTTGTTAAAGAGGTTGAGGATTTTGAGAATAGACCTAAGTCTAACCTGGACGAGACTGAGGTTATTAACTTGGGAGATGCAGAAAATGTCAAAGAAACACGCATCAGTATCCACTTGTCACCATCAGAAAAGGAAAGGTACACGAAATTTCTAAGGGAATATGCGGACGTATTCGCCTGGTCGTATGATGATATGACCAGTCTCAATACATCTATTGTAGCTCACAAAATACCAACCGATCATACATGTCCACCGGTAAAGCAGAAGCTCCGGAAGTTAAAACCTGACATGAGTTTGAAAATCAAGGAAGAAGTCACCAAGCAAGCCAAAGCCAAGGTTCTCAGGGTAGTAGAGTATCCAACATCGTTAACCAAAATAGTGCCCGTACCAAAGAAGGACGGGAAGGTTAGAGTCTGTGTTGACTACCGGGATCTTAACCGGGCTAGTCCAAAAGACGACTTCCCCTTGCCAAACATACACATTCTAATTGACAATTACGCCAAGCATGAACTTCAGTTGTTCGTTGATTGTTTTGCTGGGTATCATTAGATATGGATGGATGAGGAAGACGCAGAGAAAACGGATTTCATTACACCGTGGGGGATGTATTGTTACAAGATGATGTCGTTTGGGTTAAAGAATGCTAGAGCCACCTACATGAG
The DNA here is from genome assembly GCA_026770625.1 of Nicotiana glauca. Taxonomy (NCBI): domain Eukaryota; kingdom Viridiplantae; phylum Streptophyta; class Magnoliopsida; order Solanales; family Solanaceae; genus Nicotiana; species Nicotiana glauca. The sequence goes on from MU689669.1 coordinate 14,314, forward strand.
GGTCATGACTACTATTTTCCATGACATGATACACAAAGAGATCGAGGTATATGTGGATGACATCATCATCAAGTCCAAGAAATCCACTGATCACATGGAAGACCTGAGGAAGTTTTTCAACAAACTGAGAAGGTACAACCTGAAACTGAATCCCGCCAAATATGCATTCGGGGTTCCTGCAAGAAAGTTACTTGGTTTCATTGTGAGTCACCGAGGAATAGAACTGGATCCATCAAAGGTCAAAGCCATTAAGGAATCGCTACCACCAATGAACAAGAAAGAGGTTATAAGTTTCTTAGGGAGACTTAACTACATCAGCTGGTTCACAGCTCAGTTCACTGTCATTTGTGAGTCGATCTTTAAGATGCTAAAGAAGGACGCCGCTACTAAATGGATTGATGATTTTCAGAAAGCCTTCGATAGAATCAAGTAGTACTTGTCAACACCACCAGTTTTGGTTCCGCCTGAACCAGGTAGACCCCTACTACTCTACCTTGCAGTGTTGGATGGAGCATTCGGTTGTGTTCTTGGGCAACATAACGAAACATGGAGGAAGGAACAGACCATTTATTATCTAGCAAGAAGTTCACCCCGTACGAGGCCCGGTATTCTCTGTTGGAACGTACTTGTTGTGCTCTAACTTGGGTAACTCAGAAGTTGAGGCACTATTTCTGCGCCTATACTACGTATCTCATATCAAGAATGGATCCATTGAAGTACATCTTTCAGAAGCCCAAGCCCACTGGCAAACTAGCCAAGTGGCAAATCCTGCTGAGTGAATTTTACATTGTTTACGTGACTTAGAAGGAAATCAAAGGACAAGCACTAACATATCATCTTGCCAAAAATCTCGTGGACGGAGAATACGAACCTCTAAAGACGTGTTTTCCTAACGAAGTGCTATCCTTCATAGGAGAAGATATTGTAGAATCCTATGATGGTTGGAGAATGTTTTTTGATGGAGTAGAAAACTTCAAAGGAGTCGGCATAGGAGCAGTCCTAGTATTAGAAATTGGCCAGCATTATCCGGTGTCCGCAAAGCTCAGATTCCCATGCACCAACAACATGGCCGAATACAAAGCCTGCATCTTAGGGCTCAAGCTGGCCATTGACATGAATATTCAGGAATTATTAGTGATTGGAGATTCAGACCTGCTTATACATCAGGTCTGAGAAGAATGGGCAACCAAGAATTCCAAGATACTCCCTTATCTGTATCATGTATAGGAGATGATGAAGAGATTCATAAAGACAGAGTTTCAGCATGTCCCTAGAGTCCAGAATGAGTTTGCCGACGCATTGGCTACCCTGTCATCTATGATTCAACTTCCAGATAAGAACTTCATAGACCCTATTCCAGTAAAGATTCATTATCAACCAGCTTATTGTACTTATGTCGAGGAAGAAGCGGACGAAAAGCCTTGGTTTCATGATATCAAGGAATATTTGACAACAGGAGAATATCCAAAACTTGCAAATGCTACTGAGAAGCGCACACTTCGAAGGTTATCCAATCGCTTCTTTCACGGTGGAGGAAGCTTGTATAGAAGGACTCCGGATTTGGGGTTGTTAAGGTGTATCGGAGCAAAGGAGGGATCCAGGCTACTGGAGGAGATTCATGTGGGGACCTGCGGTCCACATATGAACGGCTTTGTCTTAGCCAAGAAAATACTCCGGGCAGGTTATTTTTGGATGACTATGGAAACGGACCGCATCCAGTACGTCCGAAAGTGCCATCGCTATCAGATACATGCAAGCATGATAAAGGTGCCTCCAAACGAGCTTACTGCAACAAGCTCGCCATGGCCGTTCGCCTCTTGGGGAATGGATGTCATCGGGCTTATTGAGCCTGCTGCGTCAAATGGGCATAGGTTCATTCTAGTGGCAATTGATTATTTCACCAAATGGGTTGAAGAAGCTTCTTACAAGGCAGTGACTAAGAAAGTTGTGGCAGACTTTGTCCGCGACCTCATTGTTTGTCGGTTCGGAATTCCGGAGTCAATCATCACTGATAATGGTTCCAATCTCAACAGTGACTTGATGAAGGCGATGTGTGAAACTTTCAGGATCAAACACAAGAATTCTACAACTTACAGACCTCAGATTAAATGGATCCGTAGAAACCGCCAATAAGAATATCAAGAAGATACTAAGGAAGATGATAGAAAAACATAAGCAGTGGCACGAGAAGCTATCATTTGCTTTATTGGGGTACCACACCATAGTTCGCACATCAACCAGGACAACTCCCTATATGTTGGTTTATGGTACAGAGACAGTAATTCTCGCCGAAGTAGAAATTCCCTCGTTGAAAATCATGCAGGAAGCAAAACTCGACGACGCAGAAAGGGTAAAGAGTCGCTACGAACAGTTAGCCCTCATAGATAGAAAAAGAATGAACACAGTTTGTCATGGTCAACTTTATCATAACAGAATGTCCAGAGCCTTCAACAAAAGAGTCAAGCCAAGACAATTCACACCAGGTCAGCTGGTATTGAAGAAAATCTTTCCACATCAAGATGAAGCCAAAGGGAAATTTTCTCCCAACTGGCAAGGCCCGTACATGGTTCACCGGGTTCTTATGGGAGGAGCTCTCATACTTGCAGAAATGGATGGAGAAGTTTGGCCGAAGCCGATCAATCAGATACAGTAAAACAATACTATGTTTAACCTTTACGCTTTCCTTATGATGTGATTTGAACTACGTCTGACCTGATTCCCATTTAAGAGGGGATACGTAGGCAGCCTTATGGGTTCGGTCACAATTCAATAAAATTTTCATTTCCTCCGATATTGGAAACTGGATCAGAATTTTGAGGAGGACCCTCAAAATTCCGAAGTTAATTTTAGCCATTTACCGCAAGCAGCCATCAGAAGTAGCAACCCAGTAAACTGGGGCAGAATTTTGAGGAGGACCCTCAAAATTCCGGAGCGAGAAAGGTCGCAATGTCTTGAACCGTGTCGTAGTCGTCGATTCATCTAAAGAAAATTATTTTTCAATTATACATTTATGTTATACTTTACTGAATCATGCATAGCTATTGCTTGCTTAGCGACGTTACCCCAATAATACACAACATCATGCCAAGCAGGACAAGCGACGTCCACGGGGAATACGAACTAACCTTCCCCCTCTACAAAACTCGCAATTTTTCTTTGGATGCAGGCATCAAAGTCACAAAATCATCAGATATATTTATACACTCACACTTCTCGGGAATACAACTCTTAGAACCATCACCCATTTATAATTTCTATCCATACACAACATCCGCAGCAGCCGCAATATCAGCTATCAGCTAAGAATTTTATTACTATTCGCCTTTTACTTTCCTGCATTGTATAAGGCTACTATTCTGCCTTCCGAGGTTAAGCTCTACCTCCATCTGTATTTTTTGCATTGCATAAGGCTACTATTCTACCTTTCGAGGTTAAGCTCTGCCTCCATCTGTATTTTTTATATTGCATAAGGCTACTATTCTGCCTTCCGAGACTAAGCTCTGTCTCCATTTGCATTTTCTACATTGCATAAGGATAACTTTCTGCCTTCCGAGACAAAGCTCTGTCTCCATCTCCATTTCCTGCATTGCATAAGGCTACCTTTTCTGCTTTCTGAGACTAAGCTCTGTCTCCATCTGCATTTCCTGCATTGTATAAAGCTACCTTTCTACCTTTCGATACTAAGCTCTGTCTCTATTTGCATTTTCTACATTGCATAAGGCTACCTATTCTGCCTTCTGAGACTAAGCTCTATCTCCATCTGCATATTCTGCATTGCATAAGGCTACTATTCTGCCTTTCGAGGTTAAGCTCCACCTCCATCTGCATGGCTGAAATATTGCCATTTTATTCAAATCTCGCATTGGCTGAAATACTGCCACTTCATTTGAGTCTTGCATTGGTTGAAATAACGCCACTTCATTAAAGTCTTGCATCGGCTGAAATATTGCCATTTTCATTCAAATCTTGCATCAGCTGAAATATCGCCACTTTATTTCTCTTGCTTGGCTGAAATACTGCCACCTTATATTTACATCTTAAATCGGCTAAAAGATCGCCACCTTCGGCATTTTTCATGGGCTGAAAGATTGCCAAATTGTCCAAATGTGTCATTGTTTGGAGGCACCATTTTCATAGCCCGAGAATGCCATGCCATGGCCTGAGGACCTCATTTTATCTTTTGCATATCATTATTCAAAGGCATCATAGTTCGGAGGCATCATTCTCATAGCCCGAGAACATCATTTCATAGCCTGCGAATCCTTTATTGTATGCTTCATAGCCCAGGACGTCATGGTCCGAGGACGTCATCCTAACTGTCCAAAGATAGCATTCATGGTCCTACAGGAACTTGTATCACGTTTAAATGTACGCAAAATATATGTTGGTATTATTCATTTGTAGGTACACCGACTAGCAACGGCCGTCTTGGCAGGAGCAATCCCGCTCCAGTTCCCGCAGCCTATGAAACTCTGACCATCCTTCTCAAACTGAACATCACGTCCGCTTTTCGAAAATGTACATTGGCATATTTCGCCAATGGGTGCTGAACTACATACGGCCTAATTCCTGTAAGACCAGGGATATATAGGTAGCTTAGGAGGTAGAGTTTGGTCAAAATTCTTCAAATCGTTTCATTCGGTCAAAATTGGCCATCATATCTTTACCTGACAACTCTTTCATCCTTCCTGGGTAAAGATGGGCAGCTGTTGATATCCAATTTTTTTCTATGTACTTTTATATGCAAAATACTTTCAAAATAGCATGTACATGCACATATAAGCATGCCCAAGAGTGTTGGTATTTTTTCCTAATTTTTAAAGATTTTAAAATCAATTTATTGTCTATTTTTATCAGTACAAAATCCAATAATTATTCCCAAGTTAATCATTTCGGTGAATAATTTATTTCTATTCTCATATTTATACCAAAATACAATTAAGATGATTTTTGTATATTTTTACAAATTTAGTTGGCGTTTTTAAAGCTAAATTGCATCTGGCAGTTTATAATTATAAAATTATTTCCACTATTTTTAGATTAATATTTATATAGTATTTGCTGGCTCAGTGTTTTTAATTTACTTTTAAAATCATTATTACTATTGTTATAAAATAAAAGGAAAAAAATTGGCTATTTAACATTTAGCCCATTTCTATTTCAATTACAGCCTTATTTCCTTTCAATTTTAACCTTAAATTGACCCCAATTCTGCCCCAAATTAAACCTAAACTAACCCAATTTAAAAACCCACCCGGCTCCCCTTTGATCCAGGCCATTGATCATTTTGATCAACGACCATAAATTCCCCTTGCCTTTTTTAATTCCAAAACCCCCTTGACCTAATTCATTTCACCTGATACGCTGCCTTCGAACCCTCTTCGTCTCTAACTCTCTCGAACCTCTTCGAAACCCTAATCGTTTCCCTTCTTATCTCTCCATGCTTCCATCGGAATCCATGACATCTCCGGCCATGGACGGTCTGTACTCATCCTTTCTCACCATCAAGCCTAAGTTATTCAAGGTTTGAAGCCCGACTTCGATGGCCCTCTTCATATCCTTCTCAGATCTATATATCTATGGCTTCTCCGGCCATTATTCCGGCATGTTCAAGCAATATGAGTATTTTCGACACAGGATCTGACTCTCCTCAAGACCTTTCTCATTTCTAGGGTTTTCTCTGCATCTCGAAGCCGTTTGAGGTTCTGTACTTGCTTATTTTATTAGATCTGTGATATGTCTGGGCTTTACTTGACATTTTAAAGGTTTTCCCCAAATTTCCTTTTCAAGGTCGTTCAATTTCCATTTTAGGGTTTTTGAAAAAGTTTCTTCAAATATCTTTCTGATTCTTTTTGTTCTTTCTTTATATGTGACCATCTATGATAAGCTCGTATGTTTTCTTTTCTACTACGCATGAGGTTGCTCTTTGTTTCTCTTTCTATTATGCAAGATTCTTCTATCTTTGTTGTTATTCATGTACTCGCATGTTAATCCGTATTTTTTTCCTTATTATTTGTTATATGTGTTTATGGTTAGTTCTTTGATTTTGTTCACTTTACTGAACTCTGTTTGTCATCCTGCTAAGCATATTTCATCTACTTTTGTTTAAAAACTCATATTATCTCTTTCTTCTGAGCTTGTTTAAATTTCGAGTTTTCTCAAATGTATTCTCATGGCCTTAAATCAGTGCTCTTTCTATCGTGTGTGTTTGTCTCTCATAAGTCTTTGGAAAAGACTTCTGAGCCTCTTTCAATGACCTATTTTCTCACCTCTATGTCTGACTCAATTCGAAACCCTAGGGTTTGGGGTTTCTTTGGCAAGTGGTATTAGGGTTCCACTTTGGGACCCTAGGCTTTCAGACTCACTATGAGTCCACAACTGAACATGCACCCCTTTCGTTTGTGACTCTAAAGCTTTCAATATAGACTCTTTTTCTAAGTAATCTGACGATTCCTTCTGGTTGATTGGTATGCTTTATATATGAGAAATTTCTCTTTCAAAAGGTTTTTTTACCAACTAATTGACTGATTCTGAAATCTTTTTAATAAGGCTGACAAATTATCACTGATTTTTCTTCGATTGAACCTCTTTTACTTTTCTTGACTTGGTTCATTCAAATTGGACTTGTAATTTTGGTTTCGTGGTTGTTTGATTGATTCCCTTGCCATATTGGGCACAAAGCGTGTACTATTGATTCTCTTCCATAAATAACTTCTATGTAATTACCCTTTTTGTGCTACTTTGAAAGGTTTTAATTATAATTTCTTTCCTTAACTGGCTTTTACCCGTTGAAATCAGAATCCCTTAACCAAAAGGAGACTGATTTCAATGATATTTCCTTGCCTTTCTTACTTGTTTCTCTGCATTATAAAAGGGACTGCCCTTCTACACTTTTAACACAACTTTATCTTCACACAACCTTCACACCACTAGTCCTTAACTTCCAATTCCTTACTTGAACACTTGCAATACTGTTTTGAATTCAATACTCTGCTTTGCTTGAGATCTTTTGGAATTGCTTTGCTTGCAACTTGGCTTTTTCAAGACTATTGTTTTTACTTATTTTCCCCTGAAACTGGTATGTTCTGATTTAACTTTTCTGCCTCACCCTTATGTGTTTACTTTATAGTTTCAGCATTCTTGATTACTTTGTTATTCATGTTTAGTGATTAAAAACATGTATGATGTTTCCTTGCATTTGTTTCTATTGTGAATCCCTACCCATTATTCCCCTCTATGTGCCTGAGTTAAGGTTTTGGCCTGGCAGTATCAAAATTACTGCTTAGGCCTGAACTTGATCTTCAATAGATCCTAACTCCTAAGATGTGGCTGACATGCTGGTCAGGGGTGTGCCAGCATTCCTGATTGCTGGGAATGACCACCAGCCTGCCATGGCCTTCCCTAATTCACTCTCTATGCACCTACACTTACTCTTAGACTCTAAGTTCTGCCCCCTATGAGCCTTGCCTTGGGACCTTGAGTTTCCTCTGAACTTGGACATCTGAGGGCTGGCCCTTCCACACTGCACTATAATTATGCAAAGTGTTTGGGGTATAAGCATTGCCCGGAGCCCTTTGAGACTCTTAGGAACTTTGACACATCCCAAATATGAGAAAGACTTTTGGAAATCAGATTCTGGAAGTTGGTTTATCTCCTATTGTTGGACTTTGAGTCTGAATTAGGCTGTTTGGTTGTAGATGGAACTTCTGATATAATTTTACTTTCTTTTTTTTTCTGATTCATTCTGGTGTGTAATAATTTGTAATAACTATTGGGGATGGCTAGTGGAAAGGGATAGAGATGAATGTATGCAGAGGGTAGAAACCTTGGCTAGAGGATTTTCTGATTTCTGCATTTATGCAGAGGGTAGAAAACTTGGCTAGAGGATTTTCTGATTTCTGCATTCTCATATTAGAAACCATGCTTATAAGTCTTTTTGCATTTCTGCATTCTCATCTTAGAAACCATGTCTCATCTTAAAAACCACGCCTACAAGTTTTCTGCATATAGAAATCCTGTCTCTAAGTTCCTGCATTTCTGCATATAGAAATCCTGCCTATAATTTTTTTGCATATAGAAATCCTGTCTCTAAGTTCCTACATTTCTGTATATAGAAATCCTGCCTATAAGTTTTGCATTTCTGCATATAGAAAATCATGATCATAGTTTTCTGCACTTCTGCATGTACATGTCATTAGGCAAACAATCATAGGTTTAATAATAATCAACTTTATCCTAGATACCATGCCTGTAGGACTCTTGAATCTATGTAATAGTTTAAAACCAATGACGCTTAGATAATTTGCCTATAGGAATAATCAATCGAATCTGCTTCGTATATTTCATCTATGAGTTTAAAGACAGTCATAAGGTCGTTCAAAAATCTGTAGATCTCTTGTTTATAAAACCAATAATCCTTTCTTTAAAATCAGTATGCTTTGTTAGATAACATGTCTATAGGTCTTACTTAGGCAAACCATTAGGTAATTAATTAACTGTGTCAGTCTTTGATAACTACAACAAGACAAGGCTAATTCGGACTCCTCATCTGAGAAATATGTGATAAATCAGCCTGTCCTAATGCTTTTTAAGTTATTTCAGACCATAACTAGTATTTGAAGTCATGCTATATATTTTCCTTTAAGTGAGGAGGCATGTTTGAGCCTTAACTGCTATTTGCTTTTTTCCTATTTGCTTATGTGTTTTGTTTGTCACCTCGACTTTTATCCTTTTTAAAACTCTGAAAAGCCCCAACTCCCTCCCTTTTAGGATTAGTACTCTCAATGCATCCGGGACTGATAGGATCGGGACGGGTAACAACATGCAATAAGTAACGATACTATTTCACGCTCTAATACCTTAACGGGGTAGGAAAGGTAGATATGGATATGATGACCACGCGATAACACCACGTGTATAAACGGTTACCGGGTATTGTGTGGGGTGATCCATATTATTTATACACCTAGGACCCCCTTCCCCTTACTTGTTTATTTTTCAGAATTTTAAAACTGCTCAATTTTTAGCTCCTTTAACTTCTTTTACTTTAATTGCTTGCCACAATTATGTGAAAACCCCTTCCCTTTACTTGTTTATTTTCAGAACTTCAAAACTGCTTTCTCCTCAAACTTCAGCTTCTTTAACTTAATTTCTTGCAACCATTATGTAAAAACCTCATCGTATTTGTAATTCTTGCTTGTCTACTTGTTGTTTGCACTTAAAGTCACAGTTGTAGTATGGCCGGGAACCACACTAACGGATCTTGGGGGTGCCTAACACATTCCCCTGAGATAATTTTAAGCCTTTACCCATTCTCTGGTTTTTCTCTTTTGAATTTCTTAGTATCCTAATGCTCTTAATCATTAGGCGGCGACTCTTCAATTGTAAACCCAATTCCCAAAAAGAAATGAGTATTCCCCCCAAATATTATAAACCCGATTTATCCTTTACAAAAAGGGGCATCGACATCCATCCGAAATAAAAAGGAAAAAGCAAAAAAAAAGACCTCCTTTAAATTTATCCAAACCATTCTTGCCTCGAATACATCGAACCATAGCTCCGGCAAAATCAGCTCCAGTACCTCTAGCGAAGGCATCCCTCCGACGAGGCTACATATCTGGCAAGGCGTAACCTTCCCAAGGCTTCTTCTCGTTTCTCTTGCTAGAACCCTAATAGATTTCTCCCCTCCGACAAACAGAGAAGATGTTGAGCCATGGACTTTCCCAACACCTCGAGGTCATCCTCCTTTTGCATACTCGTGGAATCTGGTCAGCATCTCCAACAAATGAAGAAGACCCCTGAGGTAGAAATTGCTTCTTAGATTGTCCGAATACCCTCGTTACTAGGACCTAGGGTACAAAGCTCTCTTTCTCTAATCTTCTACATTATTTTTGCTGCCTCGTTTTTGCCTTTGCAAGTCTTTATACTTGCACCCATTGTTTTGATTTCTCATTTGTGTGAGGAATTTTGCATTCCTTAAACTATGGATAAACTTTGTTGGAACAATTTCTTGAAGTCAACTCTTCTATTGTCTCTTCGAAGTTGCAGCAACGATTTATTTAATTTATATTTTGGTGTCAAGTTGTTAAATATTATACTCCTAAATATTCCACTGCTTATTGATGCATTTCGTCATCCAAAAAAATTAAATACGACTACCATGGATGGCATCTCTTAAATTCTTTTGCGTAGCTATGCTAGTTGAATTGGTTGATGAAGTGCACCTGTGACTTCAAATGAGTACTTGCTATTCCCGCCCC
>MU689669.1:38563-63792 GCA_026770625.1 Nicotiana glauca
GGTGTGCGCATACGTGTTTTCTTATCGGTCAGTTATTATTCTCTCTTATTACCACTGAGTTGGAAGTACTCACTTTACTCCCTGCACCTCGCGTGCAGTTGCAGGTACTGTTTCACCCGGTAGCGGGTTAGTAGCGGATTGAAGGTATTGCTATCGTAGCTAAGCAAGGTGACCGCCGGCGTTCGCGGCACCGAGATTCTTCTCCTTCTTGTTTTCCAGATTTTACTCTATATATTATATATTTTAAACTGTAATAAGGATCCTCCTAGATGCTCGTGACTTGTGACACCCCGGTCGGGCTATATTGGACTGTATTCATATTGATTAGTATCATAAATTCAATTTCGAACTGCTATATAACAGATTAACTGCTTTAAGTGGTATTCTGAGATGGTCTGGCTGGTCTTGTCTTCACGAGAGGCGCCATCACGACTGGGTTGAGAAATTGGGTCGTGACACCTACGAATATGGCCTTCTTAGCCCTTGGTTCAAGCTTTCCTTCATTAACGTGATAATAAGCTAGACACCCAAATACTCGTAAGTATGAATAGTTAGAGGTTATACCTAACCATACCTCATTCGGAGTCTTAAAGTCAATTGCCGATACTGGAGATCGATTGACAATATGAGCATCAGTGTGAACTGCTTCAGTCCAAAATACTTTGGACATTTTGGCTTGTATGAGCATACAACGAGCCTTTTCAAGAAGAGTTATGTTCATTCTCTCGGCAACTCCATTCTGCTGTGGGGTATGACTGACTGTCCTATGTCTTGAGATCATAATTCGTTAAACTCTTCGTTGCAAAACTCCAAGCCATTGTCTGTGCGAAGATACTTGATTTTTCACTCCATTTGATTTTCAACCAAAATCTTCCACTCTTTAAATGCTTCAGAAGCATCACTTTTTGCCTTCAAAAAATGCACCCAAACCTTTCGTGAGAAATCATCAATAAAAGGGAGAAGATACCTCTTTCCGCCCTTCGATGGAAGTTTAGAGGGACACCATAAATCCAAATTGATGTAGTTTAGCACTCCTCTTGTTTTGTGTTTGCCAGTGCTGAAGCTGACCTTCTTCTGCTTCCCTAAAATGCAGTGCTCACAGAATTCAAGTGTGCTGATCTTCTCACGTTCCAAAAGGTTACGATTGATCAACATCCCCGGTCCACGTGCGCTCATATAACCCAGTCTCATGTGCCATAGTCTTGCCTTGTCATCATTAGATAACTGCACTGTAGATGCATTTGCAGAGCCAAAAATGGTGCTTTCGGCCAATGTGTAAAGGTCGTTCTCCAGCTTGCCTTTCAACATGACTAAAGAACCTTTAGTCACCTTCATAGTTCTTGCTTCGCTCATGTACCTGTAGCCTTGTTCATCCAGAGTACCCAAGGAGATAAAATTCTTCTTCAAATCAGGAACATGACGGACTTGTGTAATAGTCCTCATGACTCTATCATGGCAGCAAACTCGTACTAAGCCAATGCCAACTATTGCACAAGTTGCATTATTGCCCATTAATACGGTTCCTCCACTTTTCTCATAGCTACTAAACCAGTCTTTTCGGAACATCATATGCTGAGTACAAGCAGAGTCTAACACCTATTTGTTTCCATAATTACTATTATTACACGATGTTGTTAGTACATAATCATTGTCAAAATCATGTACATGTTCAACTGTAGATGCACTCGCCTTTTCCTAGGACTTTGACATTGGGCAATCTCGTTCAAAGTGCCCCTTCTTGCCACAACCCCAACACTCTGTATTCTTCTTGTTCACACGAGACTTTGATCTGTATTTTGATTTGCTCTTTCCCTATTGGCTAGTCCGACCTCTCACAAAGAGCCCACTTGCCTGGTCATCTCTGTCTCCTTCGATGTGCCTCCACACATCACTAGGGTTAAGTGCCTGCCGCACTTGCTCAAGCTTGATAGGCTCCTTGCTATACATCATTGAATTCTCAATATCACGATATCCTGAAGTCAATGAAAATAGCAAAGCACATGCAAGCGTCTCCTCCTCCCTTTTAATTCCTGCAATCTGTAAGTCCATGACAAGTTTATTGAACGCATCTAAATGATCTTGTAACGAAGTACCTGAGCCCATCTTAAATGTGTGAAGATGCCGTTGTAACAACATCCTTGTTGTCACTGATCAGTCTTGGTATAGCCCTTCTAGCTTTTCCCATAACTGTTTGGCCGTCTCTTCGGTACCTGTACTCACTTCACAAAGCACGTTAGGTGCAAGGGATAGTTGGATTGCACTCAATGCATCCCCTTCAATCTTCTCCATGTCGGGAGTTGATATATCCTTAGGATACTTTCCATCAATAGCATGATTTGAACCTTGCCTCTGCATTAACGCCATCATCTGGATCTTCCAGATATTGAAGTTGTTGCGTCCACTGAATCTATCGATTTCAAACTTCATGGAACTCATCTTTGCTTGTTCTTCCTCCTTGGATCGTTAAGGAATCATGTCGCTCTGATACCAATTGTTAGCGGAAACGTAAAACAAAGAACACAAGATTTAATGTGGTTCGAGTCAAAATAATCCTAGGTCCACTAGAGAACAATTTCCTTTCTATTATTTACAAAGGAAGGGGAGATTTCCCAATTACACTTAAGAGAATTTCTCTCTTAACTCTCTACTCACTACAATGTATTGCATTGTTTTTTGGATGAGTTCTACAAATGAAAGAGTGCATCTATTTATAGAGGTAAAGACCTCCTCTTGATGTCATTGGTGACATCAAACTACTTACTCTTGCTGTCATGGGTGACGTCAAAGGAGGAAGCTTCCTCCTAGCATTCATACCAACTCTTTCCACCAACTCTTCCAATTGGCATGCCATTGTTGACTAAACATAAACTAATATTTTCAGCATGCCATTGTTGACTAAACATAAACATACATTTTCAGTTAGCCTAGTTTCTTAAGGAATATTTTAGTTGCGGTTTGGAAATTATTGACTAAACATTAAATGCACAATGACTTGCTTATATATTTTTGTTTCAATCAAATTATTGAACTTTCATCTATAACTTTTTTACAACAACATATAATTTATTTTTGCAAGTAATTTACATATAAATAATTATTCATATGTTAAAAAAATTTATATTCTTTGTGCTTCTTTTTGCACTAAAATTTGCACAATTTTCAATTCTTACAGTATTAAATTGTTATTAGTATTTTATTTTCTCTCTTTGTTTTGAATTTTGATGGTAAGAACCAAATGGTTTAAGAAATGTATTATCTCTTTAATAATATATAAAATTAATTATAAGTCATAAAACACTAAATATTCTCACATCAATTGATATTATTCCGAAAAAAAATGGCGCTATTTGCAAGTGCCAAATTTACATTAAAGTCGGTAGTGCACCCATGGTCTCAAAATCTTAGATCCGCCTCTGGGTGTGTTGCCATAGATCAATTTTCTGGTAGTGCAAGTTGGAAGGCATAATGGTAGCGTTATGCAATGCGGATGCAGATAGAGGTAGAGCTTAACCTCGAAAGGCAGAATAGTAGCCTTATGCAAGTTGGAAGACAGAATGGTAGTCTTATACAAGTTGGAAGGCAGAATGGTAGTCTTATGCAATGCAGATGCAGATAGAGGTTGAGCTTATTCTCGGAAGGCAAAATAGTAGCCTTATTCAAGAAAAGATAAAATAGCAAATGACAGTAAAGTTTCTTAGTTGATAGCAGATTGCGGCGTGGTGGTTACTGGGAGCGTTGTGTCATGCGGAACATTACTGGTGCGTGGATAGCAAATGATGGTAAGTGCAATGGCTCGGAGATTCATGTTCTTGAACAGTGTTTATTCTATGGACGCACAGTATGTTCAATGATTTCGTAATCCTTGTGCCTGCATCCAAAGAAAAAGTGTGAATTTTGTAAAGAGGTAAAGGTTGGTTGTATCCCCGCTGGCTTTGTTTGACTCGCTCAGCTTTGATCTAGCGATATTGTTTGTATCATTAGGGTAGAATTGCTAAAAAATAATAAACATGCATGATTTTGTGATAGTATGACATAAATGTATAATTAAAATAGTTTTTAGATGAACCGACGACTGTGACGTGGAGTGAACTGTATCGGCTTGACTCTCTTGTTGAAGTCTCTGGACATTCTGTTCTGATAGAGTTGACCATGGAAAATTGCATTCATTCTCTTTCCATCTATAAAAGCTAGCTGCTCATAATGACTCTTTGCCCACTCTGCATCATTGAGCCCAGCTTCCTGTATGATTCTCAAGGAAGGAAATTCTACTTCGGCGGGAATGACGAATTCAGTACCATAAACCAGCATATAGGGGGTTGCCCCAGTTGATGTGCGTACTGTGGTGCGATACCCTAATAGAGAAAATGATAACTTCTCGTGCCACTGTTTATGCTTCTCTATCATTTTCCTCAATAACTTCTTGATATTCTTGTTGGCAGCTTCTACGGCTCCATTCATTTGAGGCATGTAGGATATGGAATTCTTGTGTCTGATCTTAAAGGTTTCACATATGGTTTTCATCAAGTTTCTGTTGAGATTGGAGCCATTATCAGTAATGATTGACTCTGGAATACCAAATTTACAAACAATGCTATCTCGGACAAAGTCTGTCACGACTTTCTTAATCACTGCTTTGTAAGATGCTGCTTCGACCCATTTGGTAAAATAGCCAATTGCCACTAGGATAAACCTGTGTTCGTTGGAAGAAGCAGGCTCAATTGGTCCATTGACGTCCATTCCCCAGGCGGCGAACGGCCATGGTGAGCTTGTTGTGGTGAGCTCGCTTGGAGGTACCTTTATCATGTATGCATGTATCTAGCAGCGATGGCATTTTCGGACATACTGGATGCAGTAGGTTTCCATAGTCATCCAAAAGTAACTAGCCTGGAGTATCTTCTTTGCTAAGACAAAACCATTCATATGCGGACCACGGTTCCCTGGATGAATTTCCTCTAGTAGCTTGGATGCTTCCTTTGCGTCTACACATCTTAATAGTCCCAAATCAGGAGTCCTCCTATACAGGATTCCTCTGCTATGAAAGAAGTTGTTGGACAATCTCCGAAGTGTGCATTTCTGAGTATGATTGGCAAGCTCAGGTACTCTCCTTTTGCCAGATATTCCTCGATATCATGAAACCAAGGATTTCCGTCTGCTTCCTCTTCAACATGGACACAGTAAGCTGGCTCATTATGTATTTTTACCAAAATGAGATCAATGAAATTCTTATCCGGATGTTGTATCATAGATGATAGGGTAGCCAATGCATCGGCGAACTCATTCTATATTCTGGGAACATGTTGGAATTCCATCTTCGTGAACCTCTTTCTCAATTCCTGTACATGATGCAGATACGGGAGCATCTTGGATTTCTTGGTTGCCCATTACTCTCGTACCTGATGTATGAGTAAATCTGAATCTTCGATCACTAAAAGCTCTTGCATGTTTATGCCAATGGCCATCTTGAGCCCTAAGATGCAGGCTTCATATTCAGCCATAGTGTTGGTGGAGGGGAATCTGAGTTTGGCAAATACTGGATAATGCTTACCGGTTTCTGATACTAAGGCTGCTCCTATGCCACCTTTTTTGAAGTTTGCTACTCCATCGAAGAACATTCTCCAACCGTCATAGGATTATGCAATGTCTTCTCCTATGAATGATACCTCTTCATCAGGAACATATGTTATCAAAGGTTCATATTCTCCATATATGGGGTTTTCGGCAAGGTGGTCTGCCGGTGCCTGTCATTTGACCGCTTTCTGAGTTATGTAAACAATTTCGAACACACTCAACAGGATTTGCCACTTGGCTAGCTTGCCAGTTGGCATGGGCTTTAAAAATATGTATTTTAAAGGGTCCATACTTGAAATGAGGTGTGTGGTATAGGCACAGAAGTAATGTCTCAGCTTCAGAGCTACCCAAGTCAAATCACAGTAGGTGCATTCCAAAAGTGAATATAGGGCTTCGTATAGAGTGAATTTCTTGCTAAGATAATAAATGACTTGTTCCTTTCTCCCCGTTTCATCGTTTTTCCCCAAAATGCAGCCAAAAGCTCCATCTAACACTATAAGGTAAAGCAGTAAGGGTCTACCTGGCTCGGAAAGAACTAGGACTGGTGGTGTTGACAGACACTCCTTGATTCTATCGAAGGCCTTTTGGAAGTCATCGGTCCATTTTGTAGCGGCGTCCTTCTTTAGCATTTTAAAGATTGGCTCACATATGATTGTAGACTGCGCTATGAATCGACTGATGTAGTTCAACGCTTCAGGAAACTCGTCACATCTTTCTTATTCTTTGGCGGTGGTAGTTCTTGAATGGCTTTGACCTTTGATGGGTCTAGTTCTATTCCTCGGCGGCTCACAATGAACCCAAGAAACTTTCCAGCAAGATCCCCAAATGCACACTTCGCGGGGTTTAGTTTCTGGTTGTACCTCCGTAGTCTGTTGAAAAACTTCCTCAAATCTTCCATGTGATCAGTGACCTTCTTGGACTTGATTATGATATCATCTACATATACATCAATCTCCTTGTGTATCATATCATGAAATATGGTAGTCATGGCCCTCATGTAGGTGGCCCCTGCATTCTTTAAGCCGAACGGCATCATCCTGTAACAATACATTCCCCACGGCGTAATGAAAGCCATTTTCTCAGCATCTTCCTCATCCATCCAGATCTGATGGTAACCAGTGAAGAAATCCACAAATGACTATAGCTCATGCTTGGTGCAATTTTCAATCGGGATATGCAAATTCGGCAAAAGGGAAGTCGTCTTTCGGACTGGACCGGTTGAGATCCCGGTAGTCGACACAGACTCTGACCTTCCCATCCTTCTTTGGCACTGGCACAATGTTGGCTAACCATGTCGGGTACTCAACCACCCTGAGAACCTTAGCTTTGATTTGCTTGGTGACTTCTTCCTTGATTTTCTAACTCATATCAGGCTTGAACTTTCTGAGCTTTTACATTACCGGTAGACACATTGGATCGGTTGGTAGTTTGTGAGCCACAATAGACGTACTCTTCCACGACCCAAAATCCACTAAGGGTCGCGGTGGCGCCGGACACCTCTGACAGGCAAGACAACTAAATTATCAATTAAATTCTCTTTTAATACCTTTGAAAATTTAGGATTTTTCCTTCCATTTCTCATAATTAAAACAATCTCAACTTCAATTCAAATTAAATAATAATGATTAGTACAAATCTTTCAAAAACCATCCCAGAACCCGGTGTCAAAAGTGCATGAGCAACTACTGATAAGGTAAATAAAATACAACATATGTCCGAAATAAAGTGGACAGGGACTAAAATACAAAATGCTGAAAGGAACTACACTAGCTGCGGGTCGCCTCGAATAATGCAGCTCACCTAGTCCCAGAATCATCCGCGCTACTATGTCCAGTAAGCTGCTAGGAATACATATACATGTGCAACAAAAATGCACAGAAGTGTAGTATGAGTACGTAAACAACGTGTACTCAATGAGTATCCTGCCTAATCTCGAAGAAGTAGAGATGAGACGGTCAACTTCAACACTTACTAGAGGTCGATTATCAATATCCTAGAAATGTGAGGAAAGATCATGGATTTATATAGTGGTTCTAATTCACGAAACCAAAAAACAGGTAAACACCTTCAACAATTAATCAAGGGCCTCCAAGGTTTATTCTTTATTATCTTATCATTTTATATTAAGCCACGAAGGCAAATTTCACATTTAAAATTCCCAAACAAAAAATAACATGCGCAAATCACACCGGGGCGACGACCCGATCCAACAGGAATGTAAAATGTGCATTGCCGAGGGTTGAATGGCCCGAACCATAGATGCGTCTATTTAATCTACCGAGGCGTTCGACCCGTTCCATAAATAAACAAATACCCTGCTCGCGAATCATGCATGCGACGCAGGTACACATAAAATACATGCTCAAGTAGCCAATTAAGAATTCATCGGGGATATTTATCTAAATAAGATAATTTCTCTTTTTAACAATTCAGGAAAAATGATGTTTAATCTCTTTTTAAGTTCCTTTACCAATCCGAGGTGATTTAAACAATTCAAGCTATCAATGGGTTCATAAATAATCCAAGTATAACATGCTTATGGGTCCTAACTGCCCAGACAATAGCATAATAGTAGCTATGCACGGACTCTCGTCACCTCGTGCGTACGTAGCCCCCACAAATAGGAGCACATAATCAATTATTTACAAGGTTAGAAATGAGACTCACCTCGCTCCGAAGACTCATAACCGGCATTCTACATTTCTCCGAAGACTTGCACCAACGTAAAATGCTCCAAAACTAGCCAATGATTATACAAATCCATTAATATATGCTAAGGTACTCATTATAATCCAATTTACAACAATTCCTAACCCCGATTGGAAAGTTGACAAGAATGCCCTCGGGCCCACGTGCCTGGAATTCGAAACTTTTCGAAGATAAAGTTTACCCATGAACTCACGAACTCAAATATATGATTTTCTCTTACTTCCATACTCAAAATCGTGGCTAAATTCTAAGAATATAATTTTCTAGGTTTTCCACCAAAACCTTAATTTTTATACTAATTTTCATGCCCAGATCCATACAAAATTGATGTATTTGACTCAAAATAGGTGGGGATAACTTACCTTAACATTGATGACGAAAATCCCCTCTTGAAGCTCTCCAAAATCGCCCATACCAAGTGGAAAATGGGAGAGAAATGACCATCTCCCAATTTAAAATAGCCTTCTGCCTCCAGGTATTTTCACTTCTGCGGAAATATTTCCGCTTCTGCGGTCACTGGGATCCAGCCCAAATTCGCTTCTACGGACGGTCCACCGCTTCTGCGGTTCCGCTTTTGCGGATAACCAGCCGCTTCTGCGGCTTCCACTGGGCCTCCCATTTTCGATTCTGCGATCCGCCTTCCGCAGATGCGGTCCCGCTTCTGCGAAACCTTTACCGCATCTGCGGTCCACGAGCCTTCGACCATAAATCGCTTCTACGTCTACCCTTTAACTTCTGCGGGGCCGCTTTTGCGGCTACCCAACCGCAGAAGCGGAAACACCAGCAACCAGATCCTTCAGCTATTCTTCAACTTCAAAATTTGATCTGTTAACCACCCGGAATCCACCCGAGGCCCCCGGGACCCCAACCAAACCTACCAACCAATCCCAACACATGTTACGGACTTGCTCGAAGCCTCAAATCATATCAAACAATGCTAAAATCATGAATTACAAACCGATTCAAGCTTTATGAACTTCGAAATTTCAAACTTCTACTTTCGATGTTTAAACCTATCAAATCACATCCGATTGACCTCAAATTTGCGCACAAGTCATATTTGACATTACGGACCTACTCCAACTTTCGGAATCGGATTCCGACCCTGATATCAAAAAGTTCACTTCCGGTCAAATTTCTCAAAAACCTTCAAATTTCTATCTTTAGCCAAATGGCTTCAAAATGATCTACAGACCTCCGAATTCACTTCCAAACGCACTCCCAACTCTAGAATCACCATACGGAGCTACTCCCAGTCTCGAAATTCCAAACGGACATCGATAACATTGAAATGCACTTCAAGCCAAACTTATGAAATTTCTTAAAAAATGCCAACTTCCACAATAGGCGCCAAAACACTCCCGGGTTATCCATAACTCAATCTGGGCATACGCCCAAGTCCCAAATCATCATACGAACCTACTGGAACCTTCAGATCCCGATTTTGAGGTCTTTTACTCAAAATTCGAATCCTAGTTCATTCTTTCAACTTTAAGCTTCCAAAATAAGAATTCTCCTTCCAAATTAACTCTGGACTTCCTGAAATTGAATTCCGACCACACGCACAAGTCATAATACCTGAAATGAAGCTACTAAGACTGCTGAATGACGCGCTAGGGCTCAAAACAACCGGTCGGCTCATTACATTCTCTCCCACTTAAACATACGTTCGTCCTCGAACGTGCTGAGAACTACGCTGATGTAACCTGAACTACTGTTTAACTTCTCGTTCACCTTCCCGTGCTACCACAACTTAGTTGGGCACATTAGCTCAATAAATTCTGAAGATAATCCCTTTTTATTCAACAAATAAGCCTTAGAGCCTAATTCCAACATCCGGAATTTCCATGCTAGGCCTGTTTCCAACATACGATCACCATATCAATCACTACACACTGTACTCAGACATGACTGCATAACTTTGTTGAATTCACACTTTGCATCACTTACTCATAAAAACACAATAACCCTTCTGATCGAATTAATCAAAATTCCACGGATCTGATGCTTCCATTGCATCTCATGACCTACATGGGTCTTGCTCTAACCTTTACAACACCGACACGACGGAAGAGAGGTGCCGAAATTCATAACCAACTGTTGAATCAACAAATCATTGGGTCTATACCCTTGAAAAGAGTCATTGCCTCTTTCTAAACCATCTAATGCTCTTAGCTCCTTAATTAACTTCACATAATCCAATTGCATTGGTCCTAAATCTAATAATCTCGTCTCACCCAGTACGAACTGCTCAGGCAATAAGCCACCTCGGACACAATCAAAAGTTCCATATGATGCTACCATGTGCCAATAGGCTACCAATTAGAACGTGATACAGAAGGAAACGAACTCTGAAAAGGAGATCTAATTACCCCGCTCGCGAATCATACATGCGAGGCAGGTACATGCTAAACGGACACCCCACTCGCGAATAATACATGCGACGCGGGCTCACAGGTAGAACGAGCTCTCCTCAGAAAATGGGAATCAGAACACATAAAGGAAATAGGGGAACTGTACTGAACATCACATTGTTATGGCGTGCAACCCGATCCAAATAACGTAGGCATGGCGGCGTGCCACCCGATCCAAATAACATACCCATGGCGGCGTGCCACCCGATCCAAATAACATACTCATGGCGGCGTGCCACCCGATCCAAATAACATACCCATGGCGGCGTGCCACCCGATCCAAATAACATACCCATGGCGGCGTGCCACCCGATCCACACATAGAACTCATATAAGGAGATATACATTGGGCCAAGCTGCCTATTACAACAAGATATCGAATTTGGTGATAAGCACACTAAGTGCATAATAACATCCCTGAGGGAACATGCAACGCCATAAGCTACGAAACTCAAGCACAACTGAGGTGTGATATATAATCTGAATCTCAAGAGTCATTTTGCTCATAATACGACATTCCCGCGAGGATCCTCAACACATACACAATTTCTCAGGCCGTATCACAACTCACACGGCGCAATGTATCACTACATGAAATATCTGTGGAACCTTGACCGCATCTGCAGTCCACGAGCCTTCGACCATAAATTGCTTCTACGTCTCCCCTTTCACTTCTGTGGGGCCGCTTCTGCAGCTACCCAACTGCAGAAGCAGAAACACCAGCAACCAGATCCTTCAGCTATTCTTCAACTTCCAAATTTGATCCGTTAACCACCCAGAATCCACCCGAGGCCCCCGGGACCCCAACCAAACCTGCCAACCAATCCTAACACACGTTAAGGACTTGTTCGAGGCCTCAAATCATATTAAACAACACTAAAATCATGAATTACACCCCGATTCAAGCTTTATGAACTTCAAAATTTCAAACTTCTACTTCCGATGTTTAAACCTATCAAATCATGTCAGATTGACCTCAAATTTTGCGCATAAGTCATATTTGACATTACGGACCTACTCCAACTTTCGGAATCGAATTCTGACCCCGATATCAAAAAGTCCACTTCCGGTCAAACTTCTCAAAAACCTTCAAATTTCTATCTTTAGCCAGATGGCTTCAAAATGATCTACGAACCTCCGAATTCACTTCCGATCGTGCTCCCGGCTCCATAATCACCATACGGAGCTACTCTCAGTCTCGAAATTACAAACGGACATAGATAACATTGAAATGCACTTCAAGCCAAACTTATGAAATTTCTTCCAAAATGCCAACTTCCACTATAGGCGCCAAAACACTCCAGGGTTATTCAAAACTCAATCCGGGCATACGCCCAAGTCCGAAATCATCATACGAAGTTGTTGGAACCTTCAAATCCCGATTTTGAGGTCTTTTACTCAAAATTCTAATCCTAGTTCATTATTTCAACTTTAAGCGTCCAAAATAAGAATTCTCTTTTCAAATTAACTCTGGACTTCCCGAAATTCAATTCCGACCACACGCACAAGTCACAATACCTGAAATGAAGCTGCTCATGGTCTTAGACTGCTGAATGACGTGCTAGGTCTCAAAACGACTGGTCGGGTCATTACATACTCAGACCGGTCATGTTATTATACGACCAGGCGAATATGTCCTCATACTCCTTTAGAAACTCTATGTATTCTTTCTTTTTGGATGGCGGTAAGTGAATGTTGATTCATGTTTCTTTGACATTTTCTGCATCTCCCAAGTTAACAATTTTGGTTTCGTCTAGGTTGAACTTAGGTCTGTTTTTAAAGTTCTCAACCTCTTTGACGATCTCCTCAGGTATTTCATCCTCTTCTGAATCGATGTTTGTTTGTTGTATTGTCTCATTGCATGTCATAGTCATTGGCTCATCAAGATAAGTAATAGTAATGTTGTATAAGTGAATAAGGAGAAAATGATAGAAATAAATATTAATTCATTGGAAAATCAAACATGCTTTGATAAATTGAATAATTGTTTTGAACATTGAAGATCTTATTGCGGGAAATGAAAAATGCAAAAAGAAAAATCATTCAATAAATAAAATAGTGAATAGTGCTTATTTTAGCCTTGCTACCTCGAGGCTCGTCGAGCTCTGGTGGTTCTGATGGTCCAATTGTTGAGGTATGCCCCTCTGCTCACAGCTTGTATGGAAGGACCTTCCTCCCCCTCCTCCTCGAGAATAACACAGCAATCCATATCACTCTCCTTTAAAAATAAGTTCTTTACTGCTGCAAATGCTTTTTCTTCATCTGTCCCATAGATGACGTCAACCTGTTTGAAAGTCTACTCCAGGTGCGGTATCGGTTGCTCCAATGAGTAGTAAGGACCTCGCCACAATGGCTACCAACTATTGAACTCCTCCCAAGTGTATTTATATCCCTGACCGAAGGTAGTGCCGTATTTCTTGAGCTTTATAGGTTTAGAGATCTTTTGGAGATTCTTGCTGAGTTCTTTACCAGGTTCGTACCCATTCCAATTAAATATGCTCTCTATCTTGTTATCCCACCATTTGTCTTTGTCGACAGCATTGACCCGCTCGATGTGGTGGTAGTCTCTCCGCCCAGCTTTCTTCTTCCTCCGATTGCCGGAATGGTCTGGCGACTGTATATAGGATTGTTGTCGTCATCGTAAATGATCGCTTCCCAGTGATTCCATTCGAATTTTACCGCCTGATGCAGCATTGAAGCTACAACCCCAACAACATGAATCCAGGGGCGTCCTAGTAGTAGGTTGTAGGACGCGGGCACATCTATCACTTGAAAGTTAACCTCGAACCAGGTTGGCCTCTTCTGCAGACACGGGCTAATCTTACCGGTGGTAGACCTCTAAGACCCATAAAAATCTTTCATATTGATTGCTCCTTATTTTATCTCATGCAACCCTTTACCCAATTTTTTGAGTGTTATCAACAGACATATGTTAAGGCTGGAACCCCCATCGATCAGGATCCTAGTGATAAAGTAGTCTTCACATTGCCCGGTGATGTGCAAGGCTTTGTTATAACCCAACTTTTCATGTAGCAGCTCGTCGTCATAGGTGGTAATTTTATGGCATTCTAATACTTGTCCCACCATATTTGCCATTTTCCCGCCAGTGATGTTACTTGGCACGTACGCTTCACTCAGCACCTTTAATAGAGCATTTTAATGTGTCTTGGAATTCTGTAGTAATGAGAGGATGGATATCTTTGCTGGTGTTTTGTTTAGCTGGTCGACGACCGAATACTCCATGGCATGAATTTTACTCCAAAGATCATCTAGACTTGTCTCAATGATGAGTGACCAGTTGGAGGCCTGCTTGCTTAACTCAGTTAGGTGTTCCGGGGTATAGACTCTCCTAGTTCTTGTCATACCCTGCGCTGTAACAGTCTCATCGAACAGGACTTTGCCTTTCCTTCTAGCATCGGCTGTATAATCCCAGGGTGTAGCTTTTGTATGGAATCACGGCATGGTGGATATCTCCATTGGGATTGGTGCGGCACATGTTCTTTGGGTGGCAAAACTGCAACCTAAAATGGTGATTTGATGGCGCTGCTTGAAACTCAAGAGGGATAGACACATCTACCTCAGTGACCTCAGACGATTGGATCTGGACTATGATGGGGTTCAGAGTAACTGCTAGTTTCTTTGGATCATCGCCTTCTGCGATCAACCCGATAGATCCCTCGGTATCCCAATCATCTTCTACTTCAATCATGTGAATACCCTTACCTTTATGGTCTGGTAGAGGGTTGTTGCAGACATTCAGAGCGGCTTCCTTTGCTACAATAACTTTGTTATCAATTAGGGACCGTATCTTATCTTTTAAAGAGTGGCATTCATTGATGGTGTGTCCCTTCATGCCATAGTGATATGAACAAGACTTGTTTAGGTTAACCCACTGAGAAGAATTCTCAGGGGTTGTAGCAGGGATGGGGGTGACATAACCAGCAACTTTGAGTCTCTCATATAGCTGGTCAATGGGATCGGCGATGGCTGTATATTATTTTGGTGGCCTACGATAAAAATTAGGTTGGGGCCTATGGAGGCTTTGGCATGCGAGGGTGATTGGTAATGAGATGGTTGGGCATTTTACATTTGGTGGACATGAGCGGGCTGGGAGTATCTGGGCGAGATAGTCTGATATGTGGGAGGTGGAGGTGATTGATAAGTTGGTGGTGGAGCTTGGTAGGAGGGTGCTTGGTAATTTGGGGCTGGCTGATATATGAGTGGAGGTATTGGGTAGGTTTGGTATTTGAGAGGAGACTTGGTCCTTTGTGCAACCATCACGGCCCATACGTCCCTCTTTTTAGACACACCACCAAACTGCAAGGCCTTATTTGTAGCTTGCAAGGCCTCGAAGTTTGTAACCATACTGCTCTTAATACCTTCTTCACTTCGTTCCCCCAGCTTGATAATGTTAGAAAACTTATGATTCTCAATCACCATCAACCGTTCATAGTATTGCGGGTCTTGAGGCCAGACAAAGAACGTGTTCATTTGTTCTTCTTCTAAGGTGGGTCTGACCTTAGCGGCTTCGGACCTCCAGCGAGTTGCATACTCGCGAAATGTCTCCTTGGGCTTCTTCTTTTGATTCTGGAAATAGAGCACGTCTGGCGCGTTCTCTTTGTTAAACTTGAACCGGTCCATAAAATCATATGCCATACCTACCCATCTCGACCATTTCTTAGGATCTTGGCTGATGTACCAAGATAGTGCATTTCCTTTCAGACTCCTCATGAACAGTTTCATACGGATCCTTTCATCTTTTCCTACCCCGACCAGCTTGCCACAGTATGTTCTCTGATGGACCCTTGGATCACCGTACTATCAAACATCTC
This sequence comes from Nicotiana glauca, assembly GCA_026770625.1. Lineage (NCBI taxonomy): Eukaryota > Viridiplantae > Streptophyta > Magnoliopsida > Solanales > Solanaceae > Nicotiana > Nicotiana glauca. The sequence continues at coordinate 54,087 of MU689669.1, forward strand.
GAACTTAGGAGGTTTGTACCCCCCGGTAGTTCGACATCCGGTTGTATGCAAAGGTTTTCATAGTTCAACCCTTCAATCCCTTTACTTCCTTCGACTCCTTAGATTCGGTTGTTTAGTTTCTTAAGCTCCTCAGCTATGTTTCTGGTGAGTAGATCCTTTTCATCGGACTCAGGGGTGCAAGATATAGGTTGGGTGGAGAGTGGCATGGTCTCCACGTAGCTGGGATTGTTGTGGTGGCCTGGTTTGTGGGTATGGAAATGATCATTTGTGGAGTTTTGTGGTCCGGGGATGAGTAATGGAATGTTGTTTGGAGTGTGAAAAGTGTTGCATTGGTTCTTTATTGGAGCAGTGGGATGATTTGGTTGCTTTTGTAGAGGTGTGGGATTTTGACCGTTGGGGAAGATGGTGTCTGGGGTGCTGAGGGAGAAGGATAGGTTGGCCAAGTTCCGAACCTGATCGAGCTCTTCTTGAAACTTCAACAATTTATGCTCAAGTTGTGACACATTTTCATTGGGAAGCCGAATACCATGGCCATCAGTGGCCTCTGCTGTTGTGTTCTCCTTTATGATGTTCAAATCTTCCATTTTGCCTTTGTTCTTGTTCTTAGTAGGTGTAAGAGGAGGAGTGGGTGGAGGGCCCTTAGATCTCGTGGAATAAGATGATGCTGCCAGAGTGCACGAACTAACCTTTGGGGAGGGGAATAACAAACAAAAACAAAAATAAAACAAAAACGTAAACAAGTTAGTGAGGATCATGAAAAGTATTGCAATATTTAAACACGCAGTGCAGGAATGTAAAGCGTGTCCTAATTATGGAACCTCGTTGTGCCTGAGGTGGGCCTAGCAACAAGTTTATTTGGAGAACATAGAATGCTAAATGCCTCATTTTATTGATAAAGATAAGACAAATCCCAAACTCAATAATCAAGAAATAAAAGTCACTAATGTCCATTGTCACACCTCTTTTTTCGCCTACTGCACCCCGTGAAGGGTGTAGTAAAGGGAGTTTTTCCAGTTAAAAGGACAATCGAAATGAGATTTATTATTAAGAGTTGGAGTCACCACTTGAGAGATTTATGGTGTCCCAAGTCACCGGTTTGAATCCCGAATCGAGGAAAAAGTTGACTCTATACTACAGTCTACGAACCAGAAATCTGGATAAGGAATTCTGTTAACCCCGGAGAAGGTGTTAGGCATTCTTGAATTCCGTGGTTCTAGAACGGTCACTTAACTGTTATATTCGACTTAATTATCTGATTTTAGTACATGTTCAAACCTATGTGCATTTTTACCTTTTAACCGCTTTTGATTATTGTTATTTTATAAGAATTGCAATGTCGTGAAAACACATCTCAAACCACGTCACATCAATGTACCCGTGGTTATTGACATATTTCTACTCCGTTGAAATTTGGATTTGGGTCACATAAATGTGCACCCGAGTTTACGAAGGTAGAATTATTAAACACGCGCCTAAAGAGACTAACGTATCATTATTTTGGGTAAGGCCGTGAAATTTTGTAAAACGGCCCCTCCCAAAATCTAAGTAATTTTACAAAAACAACACCTATAGAGGGCCCCGCGGCTTAAGTATTTTCGTTTTTCGAGGCTCGTCTCATTCATTATTTTAAAAGAATTGCAACATCATGAAAATGCATCTCGACCCACGTCACAATCAATGTACCCGTGATTATCGACACATTTTGACTTCGTTGAGATTTGGATTTGGGTCACATAAATGTGCACCCAAGTTTAAGAAGGTAAGGTTATTTAAAGTACACGCCTAAAGAGACTAACGTGTTGTTATTTTTGGGAAAAGACCGTGAAATTCACTAAGCGGCCGATCCCAAAGTCTATACAATTATTACAACCATTTATTGAGGGCCCGCAGCTTGTGCGTTTTATCCGGCGAGGCTCGTCCCATGTTTTATTTAAAGGTCCATCCTAAGAGACTACGATTATTCTATTAAGTTCGTCTCGAAAATAAAAAGAGAAAAGTCCTAATTAATTACATGTTTGAAGAGGTCATAGCTTATTTATCGGATTAAGACAAATGCAAGTGAAACTTACAATAGAGCTTGTTCAAAGAGAGATTATTTCGTGCCTTATTCTGTAAGTGAATATTACTAAAATTGAAATTATAAATAGAATACGGAATTGACAAACAATATTATCAAAAACAAACTAATAATTCTCTGGTTAATTTAAATTAACATTATTGGATGAATTGGGCTATTTGGAATTAACCACATGATTTCAGAACCATTTGGGCCTAATGATGCTTAAAGCAATAATGGCGTAACTGGGCCCAGAATCGGCCCAATTCTACTGTCCAGATTGTCCAGGCATAACTATCAAACAGATTGAAATTTGTTTACCTATTTAATTTCAATCATGCTCAAACTAATATCAAAACCCGAACTCCTTAATGGATATGAGATATGTATTCATACTAGCTTAATAAACTAACAGATTTCAAGGCAAGTTGTAATTAAACTTAACGGACTCCAACCTCTCTTATTTTTACCAGACTCCCGACATTTAGACCATAACTATTTCAGATTGACCTGCTACTATTAAATTTCTGATTTCACGTGCTAGCATTACTAAGCATAATACCCATAATTAACTTCAAGGATTCATAAACTTATAACTAATTTCAGAATACTAGAGCTAACCTGGAGAAAACAAACTAAACAGAGGCTAACATTATCAATTCATTACAGCCCAAACAGTCAAGGGTTTGAACTACACTATACTATACTAATATTTAGAATTAGATGAACAGTTCTAAGTTTAAAAGTCCAAACAGTCCAGATTAGTCTAATTATACAGCCTAGGGACTATGTAAATATAAATAGAAATTAAACTTAAATAAATACATATGAATTACTATCTACTCGACTATTGCTACATAGCAGTTCAAACAAACATATTTCAGGAAGCAAACGACGAGCATTTCATTTTATCTTTTCACCTCAAAGCTACATTAAATCAAGTTCAAATGTGTACCTGGACGACAGAAATAGAACAAAAAGGTCTGATCAGCAACAACAGTAACAAATGCAGCAGCAGCAAGACAATAACAACCAGCAGCTTGAAAATGACCCAAAATAGCACCAGAAGGACCACAATGTAGCCCAGGAATGAAATAGAAAAGGAAGCTTGACCCACAGCAACAACAGATACCCAAATGGACTCAACTGATCTTGAACGAACTCAAAAATAGAATCAGTAGACTTCTAAAACAGGTTCAGCAATCAACTGGGAGCAGGAATCAATGTCTAGGAACCCAATTTATCTAGGCACCAATGGAACAGTAACTTTTCAAGGTGTTTCTGTATCTTTTCTCAGAAAACTGATCTTAGACTGATTATCGACTGACTTAGGAACTTCAGACTATTTCTAACTCTCCAAATTCTGAACTTTTTCTAGGATTAAAAGCCAGCCTACTTTGCACTCTTAAACTCTAGACTTTTTACGTGAAAAATCCAGCCAACTTAAACTTTCTATCTCTGAACTTTTGGTTTCCAAAAAAATCCCCTCCTAATTAGTCCCAAATGACTCCTATTTATACCCAGACTCTACTGACTGTCCAGCTACTAAGAGCATTTCAAAAATCAGAAAACTTTTTCAATATTCCCTGATAGCCACTATAGTATGTCTTATTTTAATTCAGAGGTTATGGGTACTTATTGTTTAATCACTACCTTTTAACCCTCCCATACTATTCTTGATAATTCTATAAGCACTCAGCAAGAACTGTCAGTACCCATCATCCCTTAACCTCATTATTTTATTGTCTAACATGGGCAGCCTGATTTAGATTTCAAGCGTGCCCTGACAGCCTTATGAAATGGTTCCCATGACTTCTGTTTTTGACCTTAAGAGTGTTTTAAACAGTCATCAACCCCCTATTACAGATTAAACTATTTCATTAGTTTAATCAATTCACCATTTCCTTAATCTAATGGTTCATCAGTTTAAAGCTCACAAAACAAACCAAAGAACACCATTAACTAATCTGTTTCAACAACATTCAAACATCAAAACCAATCAATTACTGAGATAAAACGAATTGAAGCCAATGAGACGACACCTATGCAATCGACTATACAAATTATGACATTTAACAATTAACAACAAACAACAAGGTGATTTATGTGGCTTTGGACAAAACAAAGAACTTATAAACTAACTATTCGACGGAGTTTCAAATTGATTATATAGCTCAACACACTTAACAATGGACAGAAGAAAATTTGACCAAATAAAAGGTCTGATTGAAGGAGAGAAAATTTTGATAGAATTTGAACAGAAAATTAATACAACCAATGAACAGATAACAATAAACTAGAAATAGAATAAACAAAAAGAGAGGAAGTATACCTCAAGAGCTCAGAAACAAATAACTCGACTTGAACTCAGACTCGGGCCTTTTGAGGTCGAACGGACCTTAATCTAGTGTTCTCAACTGAGAACACTTCGACTAAGGTCCATTGGACACCCAAATTCCTTTAATTTCAGATAGAACCTAGGCTTTGGTTTTCTAGGGTTTTTGGGGGTTTGATTTGTGGTTCGAACGGTTCGAGCCTGATTCGAACCAAACCAAAGGTGGTTTGGGCACGAGAGAGGTCAGGGAGTGCTAGGGTGTGAATTTGGGCTTGGTTAGGGTAGGTTCCAGTTTTGCTCGAATCTTCAAATGAAGATTCGAGACGATGTAGGTTGATTCAAAGCAAAGGGTTAACGGATTTGGATTGGGGGTGGTTAGATGCTTAAGGGGTGTTAATTTGGTGGCCGTTGGAACTCCGGCTGCCGGGTTTACAGCGGAGGTAAGTGCGGGCAGCGCTAGGGTTTGGTGGGGATGTTTGATTTAGTATCTGAGAAAGACGAATGGAAAGGGGGGGTGTTTTGGATTGGGGGCGGAGTAAGGGATTAAGCTTATATAGTTAGAGGGCGTTTTGATCCTAGCCATTGGATCAATCACGATCAACGGCCTGGATCACTTTAACTACGAGAAACGACGCCGTTTGACCTAAGTTGGGGGTCTGTTTGAAACGGGTAACGGGTCGGGTACAGGGAACGGGTATGAAAGGGTTGATCTTGACCGTTGGATTGATGTGATTCGACGGCTCATACTGAACGTTACCAAAACGGTGTCGTTTGGGCATGGATTGGGCTGGACTGAGGGCAGGTTTGGGCTGGATTTGGCTTGGGCCTGGTCCGATTTTCTTCATTACTTTTGTTCCTTTCTTTTTCTCTTATTTTTCTTTTTAATTCCTAATTAGAAAAATTCTATAAATAAATTGTAAAACCAAAATTGACTTGCAAAATATTAATTAACCCTTAATAACAAGTAACACACAAGATTAAACAACAATTTAAAATAAAATCACACAACTAGACCTTAAATGCTAAAAAAAATGCAAAGTACATATTTTTGTGATTTTCCATTTTTGTAAAACAAACTTAATTACTCCTAATTGTAGAATTAAATCCTGAATGCAAATGCGACATATTTTTTGTATTTTTCGCTAATTTAAACAAATAAACCCGCACACACAAGTGCAAACAATAGAGGAAAAATAACACAAAAATTCATAAAAATTGCGAACAACACAAAACTATTTAATCTTGAATTTTTGGGAGTAATTCTCATATAGAGCAAAAATCACGTGCTTACAGCTGCCCCTTTTTGACCGAAAACACGAAGCATTTTCGTGCAAAGATAAAGTGAGCGAGCAATTTTTTGCCCGTTTGAGTACTCTGTGTGAAGTATTTTTTTTTTTGGGAAAAGATTTGACCGAACCTTTGCTTTAAAAGGTCTCCTACATATCCCTGGCTAAAAGTGAATCAGGTCAATATAGTTCGGAAAGTTTCGACAGCTGGGACTACCGTGGAACTGTGCTTTTGCTATTACTGTTGTTGCTGCTGTTGCTACTGCTCACCGACCTTCTTATTACACTGTGCTGAAAGAAAACAAGAAGCTAGACTAAACTAGGCTATGGGTTATAAAATCTTATCTAGCTCTTAAACTTGCTTTTTCCTATGTTTCTTGTGGCCTTGCTTCCTCTAATGTTTCTTCATTCTTGACTTGACTCGTATTCTTTCTTATGAGCTTCGCATTATTTTTCTTCAAAGCTTGAACTGACCATCACTGCCTTCCTTCTAATTTTTTGAATTTATGCTGGGAGTTTTTGTTGTAACCCTCTGCTTTACTGACTTCAAACTTCAATGTATTCCTGTGCTATATGGGCGGGCTCCCAACTTCAAGACTTGAAAATGTAATGACTCAAATGTATTCCTCTGTTATATGGGCGGGCTCCCAACTTCAACACTTGAAACGTAAAGGCTGGAATGTATTCCTCTGTTATATGGGCGGGCTCCCAACTATAACTCTTGAAATATAAAGACTGAAATGTATTCCTCTGTTATATGGGCGGGCTCCCAACTTCAATACTTGAAATGTAAAGACTGGAATGTATTCCTCTATTATATGGGCGGGCTCCCAACTTCAACACTTGAAATGTAAAGACTGAAATGTATTCCTCTGTTATATGGGCGGGCTCCCAACTTCAACACTTGAAATGTAAAGACTGAAATGTATTCCTCTGTTATATGGGCGGGCTCCCAACTTCAACTCTTGAAATCTAAAGACTGAAATGTATTCCTCTGTTATATGGGTGGGCTCCCAACTTCAACACTTGAAAAGTAAAGACTGAAATGTATTCCTCTGTTATATGGGCGGGCTCCCAACTTCAACACTTGAAACGTAAAGACTAAAATGTATTCCTCTGTTATATGGGCGGGCTCCCAACTTCAACACTTGAAACGTAAAGACTAAAATGTATTCCTCTGTTATATGGACGGGCTCCCAACTTCAATACTTGAAACGTAAAGACTAAAATGTATTCCTCTATTATATGGGCGGGCTCCCAACTTCAACACTTGAAACGTAAAGACTGGAATGTATTCCTCTGTTAAATGGGCGGGCTCCCAACTTCAACACTTGAAAAGTAAGGACTAGAATGTATTCCTCTATTATATGGGCGGGCTCCCAAATTCAACTCTTGAAACGTAAAGACTGAAATGTATTCCTCTGTTATATGGGCTGGCTCCCAACTTCAACACTTGAAATGTAAAGACTGAAATGTATTCCTCTGTTATATGGGCGGGCTCCCAACTTCAACACTTGAAATGTAAAGACTGAAATGTATTCCTCTGTTATATGGGCGGGCTCCCAACTTCAACACTTGAAAAGTAAAGACTAAAATGTATTCCTCTGTTATATGGGCGGGCTCCCAACTTCAATACTTGAAATATACACGCCATCGTCCTCCTTGCATCCTGAACCGTTTTCCTTCTTACTTGAATATTCCTCCTCCAGAACTGCTTCCCTCAGAATTGGTGTTTCATTCTTCTGCCAACCGCTGGGGATAACATTGCTGGGAAACTATTGATTTACCTTCTGGGGAATTATTTACTCACTTGTTGGGGATAATACTGCTGGGGGAATTTCATTCCTTCAAAACTGGTGCTTCATTTTTTCGAAGATTGCTGGGGGGTGACCCTGCTTTCTGCTTTTATCGATCGCAAGTTTTATCCTTTTTTTCTGTCCGCTGGGGATACAACCTCCTTCATTAAAACTTATTATTTTCCTCATTTCCACACTGATGGTGATAACACTGGTTCAAGGACCACTTCCCTTAAGACTGGTGTTATCTTTCTTCTTCTCCGAGTAGATATCTAACTTCCAGAAAATTTTCAAAATGAAAGGAAAATTTTCTGCCCCAGTTTGATAATCTTGCTTGTGGCCTGCCTTCCTGCCATCAATGCCATTTCCTTTCCCTGCTTCAAATCAAAGAAAGTTTTTGTTAGTTTAAAACGTGGTGAGTGGTCGTGGCACTCCTGCTGGGGATGATTTTTCTTCCTTTTCTCCTTTCCCTGCTCCGTATTCCATTGCACTATCAAAACTTGTTGGGGATGATATTATTTAATGGGGATGATATTCCTGCTGGGGATATTTTTCCCTTTCTTCCTTCCTCGCTCTGTGTTGTCCGACCCTCTTGGGACTTGGTCGATAATCTGCTGGGAATGCTCCTTCTTCCCGATGATCCTTATTCACAAATTTCTCAACTATTGTTCCCACCTTCCTCTATATTTTCCCCGAAATCCTAGACCAATCCATCCTTTTGGTCTTGCAACAAACGTATTTCTCGTTCCGTTGTATAATCTTGGGACTGTATTACCCACATTTTGCTTTGCACCATCTTGGAAACTGGTAGTAAGCTCTGAAAATCCTTCTAAAAAACAAACTACTTATTGAAAAATCTCAAACAAACGAAATGAAAAATGATGAAGATAGAAGATAGAAAAAGAAAAATCTTTCTGAACAACTGCTGGGGGAAGAAAAAGGAAAATAACTTATCTGAATGGTATAAATAATCCCAATGGTTATGTTGTGCATTCCGGATCTAACCAACCCAGTCTATTTATCAATCCATCTTTCTGACGGCCTCATTTTGCTGGGGATGAGCAGGCACCTAATTCTTTGCCAAATGCGGATTCTTTCCGCCAATCTTATCTGGTCGCCTCATAGTGCCCGTCGAAGGGTTTTTACTAATAAGACTCTCTCATTTCTCTCAACTCCCGTCGCCTTATGGTGCCCGTGAAGGTTTTCACCATCAGACTTTCTCATTTTGTTTCTCTCAGCTTTCGCCGCCTTATGGTTCCTGTGAAGGTTTTCACCGATAAGACTCTCTCATTTTAGTTTTCTTTCTCAGTTGGGGATTGGAGTGTTACCAATAAGATTCTCTCTACTGGGGATTCTTTTTGGCTATCAATTCCTTCAGCTTATGATCCTCGTTCAGTCAAAGGTCGGTATGTTATTATCGGCTTTCATTTGCCTGAATTGGCACCTCTCGGATACAGATCGGGAGGTCTTTTTGGACATCAAATATGGGTTTTTCAGTGGGGGTAAAAGAAAAGGATATCAAAATTCAAAATAACTTCGATAGGGTAAAACATTACAACTCTTGGAATCAAACTTTTTTCCAAAATTTTAAAACATAACTTCTGCCCCAGTTTTCTTGCTTGGGGGATTTTTTATTTTTGTTACACTTTGACCAAGCCGTGAGGCGCCTACGTATCCTCTTTGAGGAATCAGGTCGAACGTAGTTCACTCGATTCCTTTGTTTTTCTTGTGACTTTTCTTTTGTTTTTGTTATTTTTTCCTTCTTTTCTTTTCTTCTCTTCTTTTCTTATCTTTTTTCATTGTGTGTGTGTGTGTGTGTGTGTGTGTGTGTATATATATTTTCGTTTTCATTAATGATTCCAAAAGAGGGGTATAAAAGAAAAAATAAGGCTCAAAAGGGGGAGCAAAGGTTAAAGTGTTTGGATAGAAGAACGAATTGCCTCCGTCATTTCATTCTCCGACAAATGCCAAGTACAAACAAACAAACAAACAACAATTACAATCCAAGGAATTACACATAATATCTCTTAACTGCGTCGAAATTGATAGCCATATCGACGTATCTTCCCTCGGCATCCATCAGACATAAAGCGCCATTGGATAACACTCTGGTCACAATGAATGGTCCTTGCCAGTTCGGGGCAAACTTGCCCTTTGCTTCGGCCTGATGTGGTAAGATTCGTTTCAGCACCTGCTGTCCTATTTCAAATTTCCTGGGACGCACCTTCTTGTT
>MU689674.1:0-10107 GCA_026770625.1 Nicotiana glauca
CTTTTGTTTGAGTCATTTGTCATGATTTGAGTATGTTCACACCGCCCATCATTGGTGCGCGGATTATGCAAGTTATGGCTTAGGCCTGTGATGAGATGTCATATCACCAGAGCGGTGCGTTGAATTCGAGGTGATCGTTGGAATCATTAATAAATGCAAACAGATGTGATTTCAGCTGATTAGAGGGTCCATATCGAGGTTTGGCCCGGAAATCTGTTGTGGTATTAGTCAACAAGGAAGCGCCTTCATGTATGGGTGACCTGAGGAATGGTTACGGTTTATCGCGTGTGTTTCTTATAGTTGGCATTGTATGAAAGTGATGGAATAAGACTTTAGCTAATAAGAGGTTATGATTTTGAGTATGAATCCGGAAAGTGCAATGTGGTTCTACGGTTTATGACCTAGATGGACTGTGAAATTTCAGCGGAGTTGCATTATTGGATCTATGTAAGATAGGGTGACGTGGGATCACCCCGGGTATATGCTTGGTAAGGTCATTCTGATATTGGTTGGCTTCTAGTACAACTCTGGGCACACTCAAGGACGAGCGTTTGTTTAAGTTGGGGAGGTTGTGATGACCCGGCCCGTTTTCACGTGAGTTATCGCCTTGTTTCCGCCATATTATGTTGCTCTATGTTTCAATATCAGTATTTGAATGAATCGGATAGAATTGAATTGGTTTTAGTTGGAAATGAGGCACTTAGCCTCATAGAAGGAAGCTTGTTTTGGAAAAGTCAACCGGAAGTTGACTATATAGTTAGAAGGCTTGGATGTGAATTCCGGTGATTTAGTTTGCTTCGGGGGATGATTTGTGACTTAGGAGTGAAATTGGAATTTAATTTGGAGTTCCGGTGTAGAATTAGGCTTAAATTCGCGAAGTTGGAATTTTGGCGAATTCCGCAGGATAGGTGAGATTCTGATCCGAGGGTCGGAATGGAATTCCGAGAGTTGCAGTATCTCCGTTAGGTGATTTTGGATATGTCTGCAAATTTTCAAGTCATTCGGACATTGTTTGGTTGGGTTTTTGATCGAATGTGCATTTCGAAAGTTTTGAAGAAACTTAGGCTTGAATCCAATGTGAATTCATGGTTTTAGCGTTGTTTGATGTGTTTTGATGATTGGAACAAGTTTGAACGATGTTATGGGTTATGTTGGTGCTTTTGGTTGAGGTCCCGGGGGCCTCGGTGTGATTTCGGGTGGTTAAACGAGAGTTTCGGGGTGGGTTGCAGGTTCAGCTTTTCTGTCAGCTGGTATTTCCGCTTCTGCGGAGAATGGACCGCAGAAGCGGTTCCGCAGGAGTGAGTGGAGGATCGCAGAAGCGGTTCTTGGCCTGGTGGAGTGGTTCCGCAAAAGCGGAACATTTTCGCAAATGCGAGTCCGCAGAAGCGGACTATTAACCGCAATAGCGGACGTTGGTTTTTTAAGTAAGAATCGTATAAGTGGATTTTTGACCGCATAAGCGGTCCCGCATAAGCGGAAGCGGGACCGAAGAAGCGAAATTTGCTGTGGACAGAATGGTTTTAAGTATTATTTCATCCGCGACCCATATCTTTTTTCCACCATTTTTACTCCGCCTCAAGAGCTTTTTGGTAGATTTGAAGAGGGTTTTCGACGGGTATTGATTGGAGGTAAGTCCTATGGCCTAGAAACGTTATCTAACCGTGATTTCAACACCTAAATTCATGGAATTTGAGTAAAAAGGGAAGAACTAGGGCTTGTGTTTGCTTAATGAGAAATTGGATTTTGAAGGAGCATTTGAACTCCGATTTTGATAAAATTTATATGTACGGACTCGTGGCGAGAGGAGGAATCCAATGATGTAAATTTTGGAAGTTTTCGAGAAGTGGGCCTAGGGATCGGGTTTTTCCAACTTCATATTTTTGGGTGTTTTTCGAGTTCTTTCAAATGGGTTATGTTCCATTAGCCTATTGTAATATATTCGCTGTGGTTTTGACCAGATTCGACGCGCGAGGAGGAGGATTCGAGAGGAAAAGGCTTAGCAGACTAGTCTTGTGGCCGGCTTGAGATGAGTAATAGATGTAGATGATGACCTGAGGGTTTGAAACCCCGGTATCTCACACTGTGACGCTGTATTGAGGTGAGACACGTACTCTACGGTGAGTGCAGGGTCATTTGTGGACGGGACTATGGCTTAGTCCGTCCGAGTGATGTCTATACTATGTTATTGACTAGAAATTTGCTGATAAACATCCTACTTGGATTGTTATGAACATAATTGGGCTGCTTGCCAACTATCTGGATCCCTTAGGGATTATTATCACTGTGGCCATGAAATTGAGCATGTTTTCATGATATCAGTCCTGAGTTAAATACTGTCTAGAAATGATTAGCAATCTTCTAAGGATTTAATCACTTAAACTATAATACCTGGAACTGAAAATGGTAAACTTGATTGTGCCCGTGTGGCTTGCATGCATATATAAATAAACTGATTGTGGACCGGACTGCACGCCGCAGCGAATGGTACTATGTCATTGCGCTTGGGCTGTAGGAGCTCCTCCGGAGTCTGAACCCCCACAGAGAGCGCGGGTACCCAAATGGATCGGGTTGTACGCCGCAACGGTCATGTGCATTGCATTGCCTTCCTACATCTATACCTGCCTGTGTTATCTGTCATTAATTGTTGTTATTACACTGTTAAATGTGTAGGAGTATTGGTTATAGCTTTGTATTGTGGTATTTCGGGATTTTTTACTTTCAGTCATTATATATATCTATTACCACTGAGTTAGAAGTACTCACTTTACTCCATGCACCATGTGTGCAGATCCAGGTATCCCGGGAGTTTAGCTGAGCTTTTGCTGATTTTAGAGTTTGTCCGAAGTTGTCGAGGTAGCTGCCTGACGTCCGCAGGACCCGATTCTTCCCCTATCTCTTTTGTTATCTTTCAGTAGTTTTGAGACTATGTATTATTGGAGTCTTATTACACTGTATTGGTAGAGGCTTTACACTCATGACTCCCACGTCTTTGGGAGTATATTCTGTGCTATAGTGATATTCAGCATAATCTTTTAGTTTCATTGTTATTAATGATATTGAAATAACTGATTTTGAGCTTCATGCTCGGGTTGAGAGTGTAAATGGTCGGGCTTGCCTAGCAATTGTGTTGGGCGCCATCACGACCGGGATTGGGGTCGTGACACTTCTCAAGCCTTTGGTTTGCTTAGCTCTTATTAGCAAATAATAAAAATGGTCAATAGATTGATCATAAATATATGGGTTCTTCCAAAGTTTTTCATCTTTCAGATGTTGATCAATGAGATATGAGATAATTTTCTTAGACTTTTTTCTTGTCAAAATCTGTTCGGTTTCTTCTGTTGTTTCTTCATCAGAAAATATTTCTTCCAATAATACGCTATATGTTATACAAGAGTTAGCTTTCGTCCCAACACTGTCATCGCTAAGAACTTTTGACCCAGTCTTCTCTATGAACACACCATATACTAAGTTTCTTTGATTCAGAGTTACCATGCTAACAATTTATATTAGCATTAAAAGAAGATACTATAATTTTTTTTATTGATTCAAGTAAACTGTAATGAAGGCATGAAAATTTTATATTCATTACACTCTTATACTTCTCCAAATCGTTTTAATTGTAAGCGGCGATTCGAAAAGCAAGGAATTATGCAAATATAATAAAATCAATGCGAAAAACAAAATCAAGGAACTTACAATAAGACTTTGCCAGATATAAATAAGAGTGTAGATTGGGAGAAAATTTGCTTGGCATCGTTATTTTTAAAGCGAACAAAATTCTTGGATAAGATGATCCTTGGATGAAGCTTACTTTACCGTAGATGTCACGATCCAAGTTCTTCCTACGTGAACTGTTGTGACAGAACCTAGTCCCTGCAACTAGGTAAGCCTAACAAATTGCAGAAAAAGAAATGAAATATGAAACTAAAAAGTTGAGGATAAAATATAATAATAGACTTAAAATGCCGCTCGGAATATACAATACACACTCTCAAAAATGAATAAAAACTCCCAAAATCCAGAATCTCATAAAATCACAAGATATAGAAAACTACATAGTGTTCTAACTCCAAAATGTCTAATCCAAAAGTAAATACATGAAGTTTAAAGCTAAAGGCGAGAATAGAGAGGGATCTTCTAGGTCTGCGGACGCGATAGATATACCTCGAAGTCTCTGATATCGCCCACCTCACTGATGAAACGGCTGAGCAGAAGAACATAGCTCTGCACACGAACAAAATAAACATGTGCAGGAAAGGACATCAGTACACCATAGAGGTACCGAAATCTCTATCTACTGAAGCAAACCACCCGGTCTCTGGTTCTTATACTTTACCTGCTAACAGTTGAGGCACCGAGCTACAAAACCAACTGTATCTATCTTCATCTGCCTCCACCAATAGTGCTGTCTCAAATTCTGGTACATCTTTGCGACACTCGAATGGATGGAATAATGCGAAAAATGGGCCTCCTCTAGAATAAATTCCCGAAGCCCATCAGCATTGGGTACACATATCCGACCCTGCATCCTTAATACCCCGTCATCTCCAATGAACACATCTCTGGAATAACCATGCATCACCTTATCCTTGAGCTCAAGAAAATAAGGGTCATAAAACTGACACTTTCTGATTTGATCCAACAAGGAAGATCGAGAAATCACACAAGCTAGAACCCGACAAGGCTCCAAAAGATCCAATCGCTACAACTGGTTGGCTAAGGCCTGAACATCCATCTCCATAGGCCTCTCCGTTGCTGGTAAATAAGGCAAACTCCTTAAACTCTTCGCCCGACGACTCAAAGCAACGACCACCATATTAGAATTGCCCGGGTGATACAAGATAGCGATATCATAGTCCTTCAGCAACTCTAACCACCTTCTCTAGCGCAAATTAAGGTCCTTCTGTTTGAACAGAAGCTGCAAACTCTGGTCATCAGTATAAATCTCAAAAGGAACACCGTACAAATAATGACGCAAGATTTTCAAGGTGTGAACAATCGAAGCTAACTCGGGATCATGGAAAAGATAATTCTTCTCATTTACCTTCTATTGTTTGGACGCATAGGCAATCACCATACCGTCCGGCATCAATACCGCTCAAAGGCTAATCCTCGAGGCACAATAGATAGTATAAGACCTAGAACCTGTGGGAAATATCAAAACTGGGTTGTAGTCAAAGTTGTCTTGAGCTTCTGGAAGCTCTCCTCAAACTCTTCCGTCCACTTGAACGGAGCACCCTTCTGGGTCAGCCTGGTCATAGGTGCTACAATAGATAAAAATCCCTTAACAAATTGACAGTAATAACCCGCCAAGCCAATGAAACTACGGATATCTATAGTTGAGGATGACCTGGGTCAACTCTGCACAGCTTTCACTTTCTTCGGATCCATCTTGATCTCATTTGATACCACATGACCCAAGAATGCCATAGAATCCAACCAAAACTCACATTTTGAGAACTTCACATATAATTTCTTTTCTCTCAAAGTTTGAAACACTGTCCTCAGGTGTTGCTCATGATCTTTCTGACTCCGGGTGTATACTAGAATATCATCAATAAAGACAACAACAAACAAGTCAAGATATGGCCAAAACACGTTGTGCATCAGATGCATAAATGCTGCTAGGGCATTGGTCAGCCTAAATGACATAACAAGGAACTCGTAATGACCATACCGAGTCTTGAAAGCAGTTTTACGGATATCTAGCTCCCAAAACTTCAGCTGATGATAACCTAAATGCAAGTCAATCTTAGAAAACACTCGAGCACCTTATAACTAGTCAAACAGATCATCAATACGAGGCAAAGGATGCCGGTTCTTCATTGTAACTTTGTTCAACTAGCGATAATCAAAGCACATACGCATATAACAATCTTTTTTCTTCACAAATAAGATAGGAGCGCCCCAAGGTGATACACTAGGCCGAATAAAACCTTTGTCAAGTAATTCCTTCAACTTCTCAGGAAGAGCCATACGATAAGGAGGAATAGAGATGGACTAAGTGTACATAACAAATCAATGCCGAAATCAATATTTATGTCGGGTGGCATACCCAGAAGATCAGCTGGAAACATATCAAGGAAGCCCTGTACAACTGGGACTAAATCAGCTGTAAGGGTATCAATACTAACATCTCTGACATAAGCTAAATACATGTCACACCCCTTCTAAACCATTCGTTGAGCCTTAAGGAATGAAATAACTCTACTAGGAGTGTGACCTAATGTACCCATCCACTTTACTCGTGCTAAACCTTGCATAGCTAGTGTTACGATTTTAGCGTGACAATCAAGAATAGCATAATGGTCCGACAACCAGTTCATGCTCAAGATAATATCAAAATCTACCATGCTTAGCAATAATAAATCAGCTCTAGTCTCAAAACCACTAAGAGCAATCAAACACGATCGATATATGTGGTCCACAACAAGAGAATCTCCCATAGTAGTAGAAACATAAATAGTGGAACTCAAAGAATCTTGAGATAAGCCCAAATGCAGGGCAAAATAAGAGGACATATAAGAATAAGTAGAGCGTGGATCGAATAAAACTGATGCATCTCTATGACAAACCAGGACAATAAATGTGATGACAGAATCGGAGGCGACGGCCTAAGTACGGGCAGGAAGGCATAATATCTAGCCTGGCCTTTCTCTCTAGGGCGACCTCTACCTCCCTAACCTCCATCTCTACTTGGCTGGGAAGGCGGGGCAGCAACTGGAGCTGTGATCATAGACTAGGAACTCTACGGAGCACGCTATGGCGGAGAAGTCTGTGGAGGTACACCCCTCCTAGGTCGAGGAAAATCTCTCACCATATGGTGTGTGCCACCACACTCAAAACAAGCTCAAAGAGGACGTGGCAGCTGTGACTGGCTCTGGCTAGGTCTGCTGGACTGACCACTAAAAGTACACCGTGTAGTAGGCGCACTAGATATTGAAGGTACATAATAAGGCTCTTAAGGTCTAGGAGGATATGGAATACCACTTGCTGCTGGAAGGCTGAATGAACAGGGCGACACATATAACCCCTACCTTAATGAACTACAGCTCGGGTACAGGCACCCGAATAATGGACCGGTTTACGAGACCTCTTGGCCTCCCTTTCCTCTCTATTCCGAGAATGCATACCCTCTACTCTCCTAGCAATGCTCACCACCTACGATAATAAATATCCATCTCCAACTCCCGGGCCATGCTAGACCTGATACTAGGAATAAGCCCCTTAATGAACCGGTGAACTCTCTCGCGAACCGTAGAAACCAAGGCCGGTGCATGCCTAGCCAAGTCAATGAAATGGACAATATACTCCAAAACAGTCATATTACCCAGCCGCAAATGCTTAAACTTTGCGTTCCATGCGTACCTGAGGTTATAAGGAACATACTCCCTCAAAAATATATCTGAAACTAGGTCCATGTAAGGGAAGCTACCTTAGCTAGGGTGTCCAAATCAAAAGAATTCCACCACTGATAGGCTGCTCCTTGAAGATAGAAGGCAGTGAAAGAAACCCCCATCGATCCTGATATACCCATAGTGCGGAGAATATGGTAGCACTCATCAGGAAATCCCGAAGCATCATCTGATGCTAGATCACTGAATATAAGAGGCTTGTACTTCTTGAACCTCTCAAGCCTCTGCTACTCTTCCTCTGAAGCTGTTGACCTATCCTCGGGCTGAACTGGGGATACAGGCGGTCCGGTATAACCTCTGGAATCTAATCAACCTAAAACCGCTGCTTTGGAGCACGGGCGGCGAGAATTTCCGCTTCTCCCCCTGCCTGGGATGTGGTTGCAACAAGGGGGATCAACCCTGCCTGAGCTAGAGTGGTGTACATGCTCACGAATTATGCAAGGGTCTCCTAAAGAGCTGGAGTAATAGTAGCAGTAGACGTATCAGGTGCCTGGGCTCCGGCGGGAGCTGCTAGTAGTTCCTCTATGGTAGCTCGCATGGGTGTTTTGGCTACACCACATGCGCATCCTCAGCCTCTACCCCGTCCCCGACCTCTGGTGGATTTAGCAGGGCACACGGGTGCCTGGTCATCTCTGATAGCCCATGTCCTCACCATTTGTGAAAGAATAGAAGACATAGGTATAGAGTTTTGATATCAAAAATCTCATAAGACAAGGAAATCAAACGAAGTGAAATTATCCTAACAGTTACATAGCATATCGTAGATAAGTACAGACGTCTCTGTACTGATCCGCGAGACTCTAATAAACTGGCTTGTGATTCATGAATCCTCTTAACCTAGAGCTCTGATACCAATTTGTCAGGAGCCAAGTTCTTCTTCTGTGAACGGTCTTGACGGAACCTAGTCTCTACGACTACGTAATCCTAACAAATTGCGAAAAAAGGAAATAAAATACAAAACTAGCAAGTTGAGGATAAAATATAATAGAAGAGTTAAAATGTCGCTAGGAATATACAATACAAACTCTCAAAACTGAATCAAAACTCCCAAAACCCAAAATCTCATGAAATCACAAACTATAGAAACTACATAGTGTTCTAACTCCAGAATGTCTAATCCAAAAGTGAATACATGAAGTCTAAAGCTAAAGGGTAGAATAGAGAGGGAGTTCTAGGTCTGCGGATGCGACAGATAAATCTCGAAGTCTCTGATATCTCCCGCTTCACTGCTGGAACGGCTTAGCAGAAAAACCTGGATCTTCACACGAAAAAAACATCTGCAGGAAAGGGAATAAGTACACCATAGCGGTACATAGTAAATTCCAAGTTGTGACATCCCGCATTTTTGTTTGTTAAAGTTTCGTCATAAGTTAATTGACGTAAGTTCGGGAATGAGATTATTTTGACATTATAAGCATCATGTTATTTCAAACAAGTGATAGGTAAATTCATGAAGGTGAGAAGGGAAGCAAGTTAAAAAAAATGAATGAATTTTTTTCCAAGTTTAACAGGTTGGAATAAAATACAGCCCGAGATAAAGTACTCAGTATGTATGGACTAGTGTCAAACAAGGTAAGGCTGTATGGTGGTCCGACCCCGGGCCTAAATGGGCTAAACGGGCCGGGCTTAACGGGCCCGGGCTTAGCGATCCCGGTCTCTGGCGGTCCCGGGCTTCGTGGGCTCAACGGGTGGAACCGTCCCGTGACGGGCCTAAGCCCATATGGTCCTTGATTAAATGGGCCAGGCTCGTGGGCTTAACGAGACAAACGGTTTCTTTTATTTCTGGGCTTTTTTAAAAAAAAAATTCTTTAAGGCAATTTCTTGTAAAACATATATGTATGTATATATATAAATTGCTCTTATACATGGCTCTATAAATATATGTAGTATATATAATATAGAAATCTAATTATTAAAGTGCTTGACGAAAAAGTAAAATAACAAAAGAATAGTAAAACTAAATTGGCATGCATAATAAATTAATAACAAAGTACAACATGAAGGATAAATATGTCTAATAATTTTAAAATAACACAAATTGTTGAAAAATCATAAATACGAATTTCCGGTTGACGCTCAAGACAATACTTTATATGTCTCCTTAAACTCCCTATGCCAGACCCTGAACGAAAATTTAAGACTTTACCACAATTCTTGCACTTTAATATTTGGCCTTGTTCATTTTCTTCAAGCACTTCATAGTATTGCAAAGCAAATAAGCGCACTCTTTCCGAACGAGGCATGATTTAACTTGAAAATTGAGATTAAGACTTGAAGTCTTGAAAATTGGAGATTGAGAGATTTAGAGAAATTTAGATTGAGAAATGGGTATTGAGTATTGAGATGAAGAAGAGGGAGGGGGGTATTTATAGTGTTAGATAAGGTTAGTTTTTGTAAATTGAACAAAAAAAACAAAAAAACGGCTATTTGTGCAATATGACCGTTGGTGATCATTGGTGGTGGGGCCCTCATTTTGAAAAATCTTATTTTGTAGTATATATAATATATATATTATATATAATATATAATATATATATATATATATATAGTATACTAGTATAGTATACTTAGTGTACTATACTATATATAGTATGTTATGTATATATATTTCCAAATATAATTTCTTATAATATTTTGTAGTATATATGTGTGTATATATATATATATATATATATATATATATATATATATA